>CABHPR010138626.1:19209-31982 GCA_902168415.1 Peromyscus melanophrys
TGATGACATGGCCACTGGCTCAGAGTCACTCACTGAAGGCAGGCTAGTGGAGCACCTGGTTCTGGAATGTGGGTGGGTCTAGCTTTATCAACAAGGTGTGCTTAGGAATCATCAAAGAGTCACAGATAAAGCAGGAGGCACTAGGGCACTCTGTTCCCCAGCTGGCAGCTGGTACTTATTTGTCTCAGACATCTGAGGGTTGAAAAGGTATAGGCAATGTAATGATAAAGCATCAGAAAGGGTACCTTCAGTGGCCAAGGTGAGCCACTAAGAGATCATACCATGCAACAGATCTATTGCAAGAGGTTTATTGAGGGAAGTAGGGGGAGCAAAATGCCATCTCAGAATGGGATAGAGTTGAGAGAGAGGGAGAGAGAGAGAGAGAGAGAGAGAGAGAGAGAGAGAGAGAGAGAGAGAGAGAGAGAGAGAGAAAGAGAAAGAGAGGCAGACAGACAGAGACAAAGAGACTGGGAGACAGAAGGAACAAGACAGAGAAAGAACAAGAGATAGAAAGAACAAGACAGAAAAACAATCTGGGGGTAGCTGGTGCCTTTAAGGAGGTGAATGTTGCTACACAACTCTACATAGGTCATTGGGATGCAAATGCTCGCTCAGGTAGACATAAGTTGTAGCAGCTGAAGCAGCAGCAGCAGCCGCAGCCACCGCAGGTTGGCAGGGGTTCCAAATTTACAACAGGCAGTCTACTACATGGTCAGGAAAGGAGGTGCTCTCAAGCCCCAGGATAGTCATTTGGTAAGGCTTTGCATCCTGACCAACAGTTTGGGGAATCTGGGAAGGGGGCTATGCTAGGAGAGCATGAAGACTATAACTCTGGAGTACAAGCCTGTGGGGAAAAGAGAGCAGGAATTTCTCATGATCAGGGACTATAAAAACCACTGTCTTATGACAAACGTATATGTCAACCATTTTTGCTTTTTCTCTACATGGGCATCCTGTTCTGCAGAATCAAATAGTAAAAACTTTTGCTTTCACTGGTCCCTTGGGTTTGTTATTCTAGAGTAAGGGTCTTGTTTATCACAGCTTGTGGCAGGGGCAGCCATAGGCCACAACTTGCAGGAGCAGGTTTCCCCTTTCCCCTTTATATAGGCTCTAGGAATCAAATTCAGTTCACCAGGCAAGGTGGCAAGTGCCTTGACCTCGTGGACCCCTAATAACAAGATTCTCAATGGCAACTTTCTATTTCTTTCAGGTGTAAAACAAAACCACTAAGTACATTTTGCATAGAAACTTGTGGAAGAGTCAATAGGGACAGCTATCATGATGCATTATGCTCCTTTTTGTGTGTTATTCATGGCACAGTGAGGGGAACAGGTGAGTCTAATCCACTTTGATTAACTCATCTAGACCTGAATTGCTTTATTTTGTTGTCTTCCTCTTTAAAGGAATCTTCTAGGGCAAATGTCCGAGAGCAACTGTGACAGCTGATCTTGGTTGTCAAATAACATACATGGGAAGAGAGACTTCAGCTGAAGAATTGCCCCCACCAGATTAGCCAATGGGCACATCTTTGAAGCAGTTTCTTAACTGCTAATGGATGTGGGAGGTGCAGCCTACTGTAGGTGGTACCATCCCTAGGCAGGTGGACTATGTAGCAAAGCAAACGCAAACCGTGTGAGCAAACCATGGGAACAAGCCAGGCAGCAGCTTTCCTCCACTAAGCTACCTGTTTGAGTAACTGCCCTGATTTCAACTTGCAGGAATCAAGATGAAATAAAGCCTTCCCTCCCCGAGCTGCTTTTGGTCTTGGTGTGTATCACAGCAACAGAATATATATATATTTTAAATAAGAAAACTGTAATACTCATAATTAAAAAAAAATCTTCAAAGGAAACTAATGCAAGCTCTAAGCCAGTTGCTCCGTCTGCATTTCAAAGAGAAAACTGGGGCAACCTCAGGCAAATGTCTCAAAGCACTGGGGATTTACATGAGAATAGTCACAGGGTCCCTTCCTCTGAGATTCTGGATTCAGGACTCTCATCACTCCTCCTGAAAGACTCTGCACTGGCAGCCTCTCCTCCACTCTAACAGTTTTCACCTCCAGACAACTCAGCTCTCAGGGTCCCATGCATTTCTGTTCCGACAGGGACCGATCTGAAACACAGGAAAGTTCCCTCAGATCTTGAGGAAGGGGCAGCAGCTGACTTGGCAGTGACTCCGTGCCCCTTCCTCCTCCCAGTCTTTTTGGAGTGTGGTGCTGCTGACTGACTTTGTCATTGTCTCAGGAAGACAGATCAGAGGCCTTCCCCCATAAATCCTTATGCAGTTTGACCTTCCATCCAACACACCCAGAAGAACTGAAGAGCAAGTTAATGGTGGCCTTGCATTCTGGAAAGTCACACACACGTGCATTGCATTTTCCACCAGAGCACTAAATGGGGAAGTCAGGAGTACTGTTGGACAGCACATGAGGCTTTGACATGGGTGTCAAGAACGCTGAGAGGAACGCACATTCTAGCCAGACTTCTCGTGGTGGTTGTCATATAAAGTCCAGATATGAAACTTTGACTTGTACTTAACAAGTTATTGTTATTGGGACAATAACTGCCCCCCCCTTTTTTTCACCAGAAAGAGAAAATTTTGAAAAAATGACCAAATAGTTTATAGTGGACATAAGGAAGAGGATGGAATGTTGACCAGGATATCCAGTGCTAATGTCTTCCTTAGGGTTTCTATTGCTGTAATGAAACACCATTACCAAAAAACAAATTGGAGAGGAGAGAGTTTATTTGGCTTATACCACCATATCACTGTTCATCATCAAAGCAAGTCAGGACAGGAACTTAAACAGGGCAGGAACCTGGAGGCAGGAGCTGATGCAGAGGCCATGGAGGGGTGCTGCTTACTGGCTTCCTCTCATGGCTTGCTCAGCCTGCTTTCTTATAGAACCCAGGACCAGGAGCCAGGGATGGCACTACCCACCATGGGCTGGGCCCTCCTCCATTGATCACTAAATGAGAAAATGCCTTACAGCTGGATCTTATGGAGACATTTTCTTAATTGGGGTTCCCTCCTCTCAGATAACTGGTTTGTGTCAAGCTGACATAAAATTAGCCAAGACGGCTAAAATGGACTTGGTGGTAATTTCCTGTTAAAAGATTACACTTTCTAGGTTCCCGTGTTACTGGAAAGGAGGGGCAGTGATAGAAAATATGGTGACATCATTTTGTGCCCCTATAAAGGGTCATAGCCATCTTTTTCCATAGACATTCTTAGCCATTCACATGGGTGAAAATATGACCCTTTGCTGTGGATAAACATGGCCCCGCCTATCTAAAGTCAGATGCCTCTTTCTTTCTGCCTTCCATGTCTTTTAAGCTACCTCAGAAATATAACATAATGGTGTCAAAACCTGGGATGGCATCTGGAGCCCCACCACTTCCTTACTGTCCTTGCCTACTCCTGGGGACCTGACCTCTTAGGAACACACATGCTACCACCTAAAATATATGTTAAGCATTTCAAGTTGTCTGTCTCATCTGCAGACACACACACACACACACACACACACACACACACACACACACACACACAAGTTATAGATATGTAGGTCACTGGGTTCAGTCTTACAGAGATTCAAATGTCTTTGGGGTATGAATAATTTTGAAAACTTGTTTCATGCTGTTCTACTCTACTGAGAAGGCTGGCTCTGGAGAAGGTATCTGGCAGGCCTGCTCACTCCAGACCCAAGCATGTTAGTCTAAAAGTTCCCTCTGAAGTCTCTGTCCTGGGTCAGAAAGGCCACCTGACTCTGTGACAGGGAAAAGGAAAGAAAAACAGAACATTCCAGGAAAAGACACTATGTGCTGGAGAACAGCTAAAAGACAAACTATTTCAACAGAGGTTACAAATGGCAGAGTGTAATCACAGATGGTTTAGCTCTCTGAATGCCTCCTTTCCTTGGTTCTATTGACAATCTTTGAAGGCTTTGTTGAAATGTAAACTTTAACTTTCTCTATTTTAGGATTTGTAAGTTTATTTGGTGTGATTTAGAAGGGATCTATAAAAATAATTAAAAAAAAAAGATGGGTTCATCTTTGAGTACATAACCATGTGGCTTGCTGCCATTTTGGTTGATGACTTCAACAGAGTGAAAGCAATCATGTGGTTGGCCACCATCTTTACTAAGGTTATAGAGAGAATGCCATGTGTCTTCACTGCCATCTTCGTTAATGGGACCACACGGTATAAACCAACTATGGTGACACCCATAAAACTCCTAGTCCTACTGAGCCCTCTGCTTATCATCTCTTTTTGATTAAACAAAGGAAGCAATACCAGGCCTGCAGGACAGTTTGTTTTATTTTACTTTATTCTCCCTACATTGAGGAGGCAACAGCATGCCTCCAAGATATTTGGAGTAGGAAACCAGGACTGAGGAGCAGCATGTTTGATGATTAAGGTTTATAAATTTGTAAGGTTGTAGTTTATTCAGGCTAACAGAAACTGACTTAAAGATGTATGTCTAAGCACTACGTCTTTGTTAACTATTTGCTACAGTTTATCTATTTGGAAAAATTGAGTCATATATAAACTGGTGTTTTATAAAAGTACACTATAAAAGGTTCAGGAAAATGATGTCCCCAGTCTCTCTGTGGACTGTATCTATAGTTTAAAGTTTTGTTTGGATGCTAAAGGATCTTCAATTCAATTTTTTAAGGCTCAAACTTAATAGAGTCAAAATTATAAAGCCTCAATCTTATAAAAGGTTTCAACTTGTTGTAAACTGTTAAAGATAATTAAGACCTGTAAGTTAATGACCAAATTATTAATTATAAAATTCTTTAATGTGACTCAAACTATGTAGTCATGCTAAGTACAAATTCAATTTATTTACAGAGATAAGCTTAGGGAGAGACCAATTTTTATCTCCCATCATACAGTCTTCTTTTATCTCCCATCATATAGACTTCTATATTTGTTGTCAAATTTAAGCCTAAAGCAAGTAACTCAAAACAGGTTTAAAGTAAACTTAAAGTTTGTTTAATGTAAAATAATATTTAAAATCAGGTATATTTTAAAAAACTGATTATGAAAAACTGAATGCTTGAGTAAAATGGGTTAAATTTACAATATACTTGCATGACAGGATGTGCTCAGGCACAAGTTGTTCCCTTGTATGAAACACAAGTTCTCTTGGATAGAGTACAATCCTACCAGAGTCATGCTGCATGCTAGCCTTATTACAGGACAAGGATGCACAGGGCAGGGGGTGGGGAGTGCTGCTTCCACCTCTGGTTTTGTAGGCCTCCCAGCTCTGGCTGTATAAGATTAACCAGCTCCTGCCCTGTAGGCCAAACCCAAACCTCCTTCTTGTCTACAGGACAGATTATTCAAGTCTCACATGACAAGGGGATGGATTCCCGTATCCAGTGGAGTATCCAGAGTCTGCATCCATATCCTCAGTGTCTCCAACAACAGAAAGACAAATAGCAATTGTTCTACCTTCAGTGTCTTCACAATTGACTTATGAGGATGCTGTGAACAGGGGAACCTTGTACCTAAGCCTACCACTCAACTGGTATGGGACCTGTGTGCTAGTTCAATTGGCCATACCCTTCACCCTGGATTTCCATTCTTCTTCTTAGCACAAGCTAATCCCAGGGTCCACATCCTAACCACCCATGGTCCCCAATTAAAGGAGGCTACAAGTGATATTCTGTCATCAAACTCACAAGCTTGGGAAAATAATTCAGAATATCCAAGTAGTATCTTTTATAGTTGGTTTTTTATCTGTAGAGACAACAAATGATTCTGTTAAGTAGTGTCCCAAGCCCTCGGGTTCTTCAGGAGGAGGTGACTTAGCTGAAAGAGATTCTCTCCAGCCTGGGCCTTGAAAACATAATTGTAGGTGAAGTTTTCCTGTGTCCACCTGGCTCCTGCAGCCACTCAGACCTAAGTAAACACACAGAGACTTATATTACTTATAAACTGTATGGCCGCGGCAGGCTTCTTGCTATCTAGTTCTTGTATCTTAAATTAACCGATTTCTATTGATCTATAAGTTGCCATGTGGCTTGTGGCTTACCAGTATCTTTACATCTTGCTTCTCCTGGCGGTGGCTGGCAGGATCTCCTGACTCAGCCTTCCTGTTCCCAGAATTCTCCTCTCTCCTTGTCCCACCTATACTTCTTGCCTGGCTACTGGCCAATCAGCACTTTATTTGTTAACCAATCAGAGCAACATATTCACAGCATACAGAACAATATCCACAGCACATAATATAGTCTCTACCAGAGAGAGAGCCCCGGGGCTAGGGCCTGTCTCTTACCTTGAACCCTACATGGAGTATAAGGTCTTTGGCAATGAAGCAGTTGTTTGTTTTAGCTAATACTTTAAAATAAAGCCTAAGGTCATTACACTGAATGTGCCTGAGTCCAAAAGAGGCATCACTGTTGTTCTAAGAGCTGAGCGATGCTTGTGGATGTTTGTTTTCGTAGAAATCCCAAAAGCTAGTATTTGTTAAAGATCATTTAATATAGTTATCTTGCCTTACTAATTATGCCTCTAAGCAATCCATCTATTTTTAAATAGAATGATGCTAAGACATAGGTTTGCTGCTATCAGTATGTGGTGGGCTAGAGATTTGTCCACTGAAGGAGGAAACAGACTTTAGCCTTGTCGGCTCAGCCCGTGTTACATGTAATTTATAGCAGATTTGACTGACTACTTCCATCTGTTGGTTGAGTTTACGGGATGAGAATTGTAGTAGAATATTTTAAGATGTGTCCCTTTTGTTTATGCATTTGTTTAACTCTGAAGCTGTGTTACTGTGCCTGTCTGAAACACCTGATCAATATTATTATTGATATTTGTTGTTGGTTGCTTTTTACTCTTTTTTGGGGGGGCTGCCACCCAGCTCACAAATAAATCACAAATGGAGGCTTATTCTTGATTATGAATGCCCGGCCTTAGCTTGGCTTAGTTTCTAGCCAGCTTTCCTTAACTTAACCCATCTATCTTTTGTCTCTGGGCTTTTCCCTGTTCTCTTATTTCTGTAAATCTTACTCTTACTCTATGGCTTGCTGGTTGTGTAGTTGGGTGGCTGGCCCCTGGAGTCCTCCTCCTTCTCTGGCTGCTAGATCCTAGATCTCTTTCCGGATTTCTTCCTCTATATATTCTCTCTGCCTGCCAGCCCCACCTGTTCTTTCTCCTGTCTTGCTATTGGCTAGTTCCTTATTAGACCATCAGGTATTTCAGACAGGCACAGTAACACAGCTTCACAGAGTTAAACAAATGCAACATAAACAAAAGTATTCTACTACAAGAATGTAGAGTTCTTTGTTTTTGTTTGTTTTAAAGTTTCTGTTAATAGGGTTAATTTTAGAAAAAAAAATTCTGGTTGTTCTGTATAAGCTTTGTAAGTAAATGAGTCATTTACTCTTGACACGACAGTCACTGACCCAGGTATTAACATAGTGTGTTCTAGAGTGTTCTTGAGAAGTGAGCTTGAGGAGAAAGAAAGGCAGTCACTGCCTCTGGGAATATACTTTTTGAATTGAAAACTGAAAATCATTTCTTTTTTAATACAACTTAAAATTAAATTGTCATAGCCTGACAGTGTAAAATATATTTACTGTATAATCCTGGAATATAGGAATAATAATTTTATGTTAACAAGAATATGTAGTAAGTTGTTTTCAAATCCTAGATATGGTCATTTAAGGTAATAGTCTCAGTTTTTAGAATTTCACCATATCAAATTGTTTTTAACAAAAAGAAGTTTGTTTTACTTAAGAGACTCTGTTTTGTTAATTAAATAATAGGAGGGATCATTAATATTTGAAACAAATATATGAAATTCATCATACTTGGAAGCAAGGAGTATTGCTTAGACACTTTCTGTTCAGATTCATTTCTTAGGTGCTGACTCTGATTTCTTTTACAAAAGCTTCCAGCTGCTAGTTCCTTATTCAGGATTCTGGGGTAAACAAACAGCTCATTACAGTTACCTTATCCTTCTATAGAGCTCTGATACATGGTCCAGCCAGTTGTACAATTGCATTTAACCTTATGTTATATTGACTCCTGTTAATCTGAATATAAATTTTCTTAATGTTCCCCCACAAAGTTGTATAGTTATCAGATCCTGGCTTGTGTCATATATAAACTGGTAGTTGAGAATTATTTTATCCTAGATGTGTGGGCTGAGCTAGTTTAATTACAATGATCTTTTAAATACAGAAGAAGCCAGTAGCGCTGGTGACATGTGTGGTGGTATTGTGTTCCCCAAAATATTGTGTACCCTAATAAACTTATCTGGGGTCAGAGAACAGAACAGCCACTAGATATAGAGGTCAGAAATGGTGGCACACAGGCCTTTAATCCTATCACTTGGGAGGCAGAGATCCATCCAGATCTCTGTGAGTTTAAAGCCACACTGGAAACAGCCAGGCATGGTGACTCATGCCTTTAATCCCAAGAAGTGAGCCTTTAATCCCAGGAAGTGAGGGCAGAAAGCAGAAAGGTATATAAGGAGTGAAAACCGGGAGCTAGGCTGGTTAATCTGAATATAAATTTTCTCTAATGTTCCCCCACAAAGTTGTACAGTTATCAGATCCTGGCTTGTGTCCTGTTTGTTTTTTTTTTTGCCAACTGTTAAGTTTTTAATATGGACCCTTGGATATAGACCCTCTTTGAGACACTCGAACTTAGCTGCCCTCCTCCTCTGCCTTTGGTCAGGCTCGAAGCAGCTCCAGAGAGATTAGTGCTTCTGAACCCCACAAAGCAGTCTGGGTGACCGCTAAAAGGGGTCACGGAGCATGGGCCATCCAACTCATGCCTCTTCTTATCACTCTGGTCCTTGTTCTGGGGACTCAGAACAGATGAGTCTAACAGCTTCTTTGGGTCAATTAACCACTCTGTCTCACCAGCTTGGATCAGCTTAACATCCTTCAGGGTCAGCTGGAGTCCTTGACTGCTGCATACTCCAAGGTTAAAAAGGACTAGATCTGACGATTGCTAAAGATGGCACTCGTGCCCTCCTCCATGCACATGCTGCTTCCAGGCCAACAAACCCTAGCTAGTTTGAGATGGTGCCTAGAAACAGAAACCAGAAAAAAATCAACCACAAGCCTCCTCCTGTGTACTTTAAAGACTATTTCTTTCTATGACTGTCCATACCCTTTTTCTTTCTTTAACTTAGGTACATTGTAAAACACACCGGAACCTGTTTAGAGGTTTTCTGTCTGGATCTCTTTTACTGAATATCTTTTTTGACTGCATAAGCAATCTTTTATACTGATAAGGTACGCCTGGAGTCTCCTTGTAAGCGGCTCTCAGCTGGCTCTGCCAGCTTCCCAGGTCCTGAAAGCCAAGCGTGAAACACTCCACAGGTCGGAAGTTTGTCTGACCAGAAACTGCATTCAACCTTCCTAGAGCTCTAGAATGCTAATATTTGTACTGCAGCAGGCATTTTTACTTAGTTTTTTTGTTCCTACTTAATGTACTAGCTGCTCAAGGGCTCACTGACCAGCAGAAACTGTCTGGCTGAAACTCTTAAAGGAGCCATATTCCCTTTTTTTTCTCTTTTTTCTTTCTTTCTTTTTTTTTTTTAACTTGACTTTCTTAAGCCCTGCATGGAAATAAGGGTCCACATTGGAACACCATATGTTGTTGGTTGTTTTATTACACTTTTGGGGGGCCCATCACCCAGCTCCGAAATAAATACACAGACAGAAGCTTATTCTTAATTACAAATGCCCAGCCTTAGCTTGGCTTAGTTTCTAGCCAGATTTCCTTAACTTATCCCATCTTCCTTTTGCCTCTGGGCTTTTCCTGTTCTCTTACTTCTGTAAATCTTACTCTTACTCCATTGCTGGTTGTGTAGTTGGGCGGCTGGTCCCTGGAGTCCTCCTCCTTCTCTGGCGCTAGATCATTCTCTCCTCCCAGTTTTCTCTTTCTCTATATTCTCTCTTCCTGCCAGCCCCACCTATCCTTTCTCCTGCCTTGCTATTGACCAGTTCTTTATTAGACCATCAGGTATGTTAGACAGGCACAGTAACACAGCTTCACAGAGTTAAACAAATGCAACATAAACAAAAGTAACACACCTTATATAATATTCTACTACAAACCATTCTTGTGATAGTTTGGCAACGAACAAGGATGCTTTCTGTCCTTGTCCAAAAACAATCTGCCTGAGGCTAAATTGAACAGTTTTTGGATTAATAGCACTGGCAGAGGAGATTTCAAAGCAATCCAGTATTGACTTTGTTGTGTGGTTATTAGTGGTCATTCTTATGTAGATCTATAATGAAAAGGAGCAAGCTGAGCAAGGAAAAATTAAACAATATATAATTTGAGGAGAAAAGGAGTACCAGGAGGTATAATGGAGCTATGACCTTTGTTCATGGAGATTAAAAAGTGTAAAGGTGTAAAGAAAATCCTGGTGCTATGTGGAATAAAGGGAATGGTGACCTCAGAGCAAGACCCCATCCAGCTAAGCTTCCAACTTGTGAGAAAGAGTTAAAGAAAAGGTTAAATATTAAAGGAAACCATCAACAGAAATCTGATCTAGATGTAATTGAAGAACGAGGTCATGTTCCAGCACCAGCAAGCAGCAGAACTTAGCAGCTTCAGCCATGTGCTTCTGCTTTAGAGTCAAGGATACAAGAAAGGGGTTATGGATTGAGGCCAGGCACGTGTCAGGAGTTTCCCTACAAGAAGATCCAAAGAGGCCATTGCATGATGCTATGAAGGTGAGGCTTGGAGTACCTTGAAAATCCCAAGATGTTGTAGATGCCAGAGTAGTGTGATACCTGCCAAAGAAAGCTGAAGACCAGGTATGGAATCAGTCCAAGAGAGAGACTGTGTTGTGGTCAACAAAGCTGAAAGCAGTTGGAGATCTGAAGAATGCTTTTATATTAGACATGGAAATGCACAATTTGGAGTTTGCCTCTGGTTTTCAGTCTTGCTTTGGTCCAGTGTGGGAATTCAGCTCTGACATGTCGAAGGGTTCTTGGCAGGAGGAGAGAGAAATGAGGAAGTATTAGATAGAAAGACAGAAGGAGACCATAAGAAAGACAGAGACACAGGATAGCTTTGAGAGGGCCCTGGGTCAATATCCAGTCACCTCAAGATTTATTCCGAAGGGCTTTTATGCAATGCCATGGGGGGAGGCAAAACACCTCCCCCTTTCAAGATCAAAGCACAATGTACAGCCAAGTGTAGACCCTTCAAAACACCTGGTAACCATGCCTGTGGCCAAATCATCCCATTATGCAGCCCTGCTGGATAAAGCAAGCTCAGATTATCTGACCTTGAGTAAGGTCTTACCAGGAAGACTCTGTGGGCCCCCACAGTCCAGTATTTCCTCACTATGCTCCTTTTCCTCCCTTTTGGAATAGTAATGTTCTGTAGTTATATGTTGGAAGTATGTGATGAGCTTTTTGATTTTGATTTTACAGGGTTTCCAGTTAAGAAATTGCCACAAGTCTCGGGAGAGAATTTGAACTTTTTAAAACAGAGTTGAGACTGTTATAGATTATGGGGATTTTAAAAATTAGACTGAATGCATTTTTGCATTATGATATGGCTATAAGCCTATGTGGCCAGGGAGTGGGATGTGTTGGTTTGAATAAAAATGGGATCCATGGGGTTATGTATTTGAATGTTTAGTCATCAGGGAGTGGCACTATTTCAGAAGGATTAGGAGGTATGGCCTTGTTAAAGGAAGTGTGTCACTGGGGGTGGGCTTTGGGGTTTCAAATGCTCATACTAGGCCCAGTGTATCTTTTTTTTTCTTGCTTCCTGTGGATCCTGATGTAGAACTCTCAGCTACTTCTCCAGCACCACGTCTGCCTACATGTCACCATACTCCCCACCATGATGACAATGGACTAAATTACTGAAACTACTGACAAGGCAAAATTAAATGCTTTCCTCCATAAGAGCTGCTGTGGTCATGGTATCTCTTCACAGCAACAGAACATGAAGACAGGAATGTAACTATTTATTGAGTTGATCTACAAATAGTAGTTTACTAGGTTCATAGAAGTGTTACTGATGACTGGGGTCTATATCAAGTGTTCCAGGTTCTTGGCTTCTTGCCCAAAGGATTGAAAAGAAGGAGCCACACAGATTTGAGAGGCCAGCAAGATGGCTTTATTTGAAACAACACAGCGGTAGAGATTAGAGAAGGATGCAGTAGCAAGATTGACAGTAGACCACATCAGTGAGTACTCAAAGTACCCAATTATCGTGTGGAGCTTTATGGATTTCAGAAGAAGGAGGATTTGGCTACTAGAGGACACAGGGAAGGTGGTTCTCTGGTTTGATTGATATACTAGGCCATATGATCATTTTCTACTATGACTGTCCCTTCCCACAATGCACCTGGCTTTAATCATCTGCATGCCCAACTGTTGGAAAGATGTAAGATGATAAATAGGAAAATTTCCCTAAAAGTTTGCTGGAGAACACAATGTTGTCTTATTGTGCATACTGCCGAAACCAGTTCAGTCTGTACTGCCATCCCACCTACCCTAGACTGAAATGTATTGGGAATATATTTGAATACAAACCATCCAAGTTTAATGTTCATGTAGGAAGGAGAATTTACCCCACTGTTCAGAGAGGGCTGTGTGCATTTCCCGATGCAGATGCAGGTGAGGGAGGGTTCAAGATTATGAGGTTCATTGTTCAGAAGGGGTGCATACGTGCATAGTAGGGGCAGGTACAGGGGCTGCCAAGTTGACTGTAAGAAAGGTGTGTGTGTGTGTGTGTGTGTGTGTGTGTGTGTGTGTGTGTGTGTG
>CABHPR010138626.1:31992-50278 GCA_902168415.1 Peromyscus melanophrys
GTGTGTGTGTGTGTGTGTGTGTGTGTGTGTGTGTGTGTGTGTGTGTGTGTGTCCATGTCCCAGGTTGCTAATCTAGTCCTTGAGCTTGCCTGCCTTGGAAGTATACACAAAGGGTGGAGATAGTGAATGAGAATCTCCACATAAAATCACTAAATAAATGGGTAAACAGATGAAAATGGTGAGGTTAAGTATACCAGGGATGAATCAACAGCAGGATACAACTTATCTTTTACTTGGAAAAACTGTATACTCCAAATTCAGCCATGGGAAATAGCAGACAAACTGAAATTGAAGGAATTTTGTATAAGATGATTATGGAACTTTCTGGAAACACGAAGGCTATAGAATAAAAAGACTAACTTAGGAAATATTTCTTGGTCTGAAGTCCAGTAAGTCATGATAACTGAATAAATGATGCCTGATTGCATCCTGGGACAACTGGATAAAGATAAACAGGAGATACTGCTGAGACAAAAGAAAATCGAAAATCACTAAACTTGTAAATCAATGAAAAATGTCTTTGTCCTAAAAGAAAACATTTTAATTTTAGAAGATATTCGGACGTGAAATATCTTACCTCCAAGTATGCATACAACATTAAAAAAGCTAAAAGACATTACGTCATTCAAGTTAAGTTTCAAAGCACATTAAAAAATCATGACAAGTCCTGAAAGACACAAAAATCAGCTAAGTGAATAGAAACTCATGACATATCTGAGGTTCTTCAGACAACGGCTCTCAGAGGCAGGATCATGTAGCTTATGAAGAACACATTGCAGATGAAGCGGTCTTGAGAACTGAACACAGGTGGAAGAACGGTTGTCAATCTCAGGCCCCAAATCATCAACAGCTGTCTTTAGCCTTATCCTGAAGGGGGCGCTGGTGGGTAAGCTCTTGTCCCAGATCTTGGGAAAGGGAATTAATTGGCTTTGTCTCCCTTCACCTGACTTTCTTTGATTAGTCTTTCCAAAGGTGGACATAAGCAGGCTGCTCCAGCCTTCATGCTGACCAGGTATCACAGCGAGACTCTATTTGCATAGAGCTTGAGTTCCCATAAATACCTTCACATAGATTAAAATGGGTCAAGTGTCTGGAGGACCTGATTCTCTGTGTCCTTGGAAAGGAAACTGTGTAGCTCATGCTTCCTCATTAAAGGTAATACTTAATGGATTTCTATACTGTCTAGGTCAGAATGAAGCCCCTAGAGAAGACCACATTATATCTAAAAAAAAAAAAACCTGAGAATATTACTATTAATTGCTAAAGATGGAATTAAATTTGTAAATCAGCTAGTTGAGAATTATTTTATCCTAGATGTGTGGGCTGAGCTAGTTTAATTACAATGATCTTTTAAATACAGAAGAAACCAGTAGCGCTGGTGACATGTGTGGTGGTATTGTGTTCCCCAAAATATTGTGTACCCTAATAAACTTATCTGGGGTCAGAGAACAGAACAGTCACTAGATATAGAGGTCAGAAAATGGTGGTGCACATGCCTTTAATCCTATCACTTGGGAGGCAGAAATCCATCCAGATCTCTGTGAGTTTAAAGCCACACTGGAAACAGCCAGGCATGGTGACTCATGCCTTTAATCCCAAGAAGTGAGCCTTTAATCCCAGGAAGTGAGGGCAGAAAGCAGAAAGGTATATAAGGTGTGAAAACCAGGAACTAGGCTGGTTAACCTTCAGGCTTTCAAGAAGTAGTTCAGCTGAGATTCATTCTGGATGAGGACTGAGAGGCTTCCAGTCTGGAGAAACAGGATCAGCTGAGGAATTGGCGAGGTGAGGAAGCTGTGGCTTGTTCTGCTTCTCTGATCTTCTAGCATTCATCCCAATACCTGGCTCAGGTTTGATCTTATTAATAAGAACTTCTTAAGATTCCTGCTACAGACATGCTATAATGAGACAAAGACTTGCATAGCCTTTGGTAGCTGTGCTGGCAGAAATGGATCATGAGCCAAAGAATTCCCACAAAGATGATGAAGCTTGAAGGGGAACACTTCATGGTTCTATCCCTTAATGAGTAGAGTTAAGAGGTCCTTGAATAACCGTACAGAGAAGGAGGGTGCTAAGAAGCAACTACATACAAAAGTCAATCACATCTGCCTGGGTGATGTGTCCCAAACATACAAAAGGAATTTGAGTAACAGAATGATTCCAAATGATGGCCATTGCCAGTTTCCAAGCTGTTCCTTGCCGGTGGATATGCCATTGGAAAGTCAGGTGAATACTAAACTTCATGGTGCAGGCTGAGCTTAGCGAAACAGAGGTAAGAACTTTTAAATGGAAGGCTCCAGCTAGGTACATCTGTTGCATGAGCTATAGGAACTGGATCACCCCATACTTTTCAAGTCCCTGGACATTAAGAGAGACATAGGTGTCCCAAATTCTACCCAGTTCCTGTCTAAAGCTGGGTGGATGAGCTAGCTAGGGTAGACCATGTTCCTGACTCAGTTTATATTCTGTGTCCTCTAGCGCCTTCTATGGACATCTCATTCCTGCTGAATTCTCCTGTTTTCCTGACTCTATCAACTCCTTGTGATGCTTGCTGTTGGAAACTATAGCATCTTCAGACTTTTACAGCACATCAGAAATGAGTCTCTGCCAAGGAGGGTTTCTCACTATAGGGTGTATAAATACAAAAAGGTTAAAGATTTTAGGGTGGTAGAGCTTAAGTCAACAAATACATGAGCCCTTTGACCCATTTCTCAGTCATCTTGACTATATATTAAAGTTAGGAATTAGGAGCATAAAATAATAAAAATAAGAGATAAGAGTAAATGTCACTAAGATAAACAATATCTAAAACCTCCTTTCCTCTCAATGATCCCTCTAAAATAACTCAATCTTTTCTCTCTGTTTTTGCTGGACAAGTTGGTTTCTGGAATTCACAGCCATCTCTGAAAATCTATGATCTTTGCCCCACCTGCTTCGTCTCTCTGCCATAGATATTTAAGGGTCCCGTGGAGATACGCAAATTCCATGCAATCTCTTCCCACTGTGTAGAGACCCACAGAGGTTTCCTAGTGAGAACTTACTCAGAGTCCCAGAATCTGAGCTTGCTTTACCCAGCAGGGCTGAATATGGGGATGTTTTGACCACATGTGTGGTTACCAGGTATTTGGAAGGATCTACACTTGGCTGTGTGGTGTGCTTTGATCTAGCAAAGGGGAGGTCTTTTGCCCCAACCCTTGACATTGTTATAAAACACCCTTTTGAAGAGGCAGAAGGGGCCATTGGGTTTTGACCCAGGTCCTCCCGAAGCTATCCTGTGTTTCTGTCTTTCCTCTCGTTGTCTTGGTCTCTTTCTATCTATCATTTCTTATCCCTCTCTCCTCCTCATAGGAAGCCTGGAAAAAGTGGGAGCTGGCCTCCCACACTACTGAACATCAGAAACCTCCCCTCCAAGCACAATTCCCTATTTCAGTAGAGCAGCCCTATCCACACACACAGCCTTCCTACCACTGCTCCCCACAAAGGACCACTACATTTCTCCAGCTCCACCAGCACAGGGCCTCTTCTCCACAAGCTGGCAGCTGTTTTCTCAGAACATGCCAGAACAGGTAGACTGGACAATTCTTCCAGTTTTAGGATTTCCAGATTTTCAGGTACTGACTGACCATAGATCACAGCTTGATCCTCCCAGGGGACAGTCACTTATGCTGTGCTGACCCTCTGGCCATGCCCTCCTTTTGTTTTAGGATATCTGACAACAGGGAAAGTGTACATGACAAGATGCCATTTGGTACATGGGTAGTGCCAGCTTACCAGCGTCTTAAGTCAGCATATAAAGAGGGATGGAATGTGGAGGAGTCTATTAAGTGTTTTTTTTTCATTTCTTTTCTTCCCTCCTTCCCTCCTTTCTGTTTTGTTCCAGGGTGATCTACAGTAATGTAAGTAACATGTCAGAAACAAAGGCTCTGCCTGGAATTTGTACCCTCAACCTGATACTACCTACCCACACTCCCAAATTCAGCCTTTCATTGAGCAAGTCCTCTCATGTAAAACTTCTAGAATAAGATGGAGCTGCTTCAAAGGATAGAGATTCTGTGTGGGCTTGGCTGTGCTTCATGGGCAACAAAGAGGCTGCATGATCCCTGTGCCTGTTGTCCCTGACCTCATCCTCCTTCCTGCAACCTGAAACCTTAGAGGCAGAGGACAACTGTGAAGAGTGAGCCCTGTGGGGAGGTGGCCCTCTTGGCACAGAGAGGGCTCCTGTGACGATAGTCTGGATCTTACCACTCTCTCTTATTTAAAATGTGAAGAATGTGGAGGTGGTCATAGAACTTGCCTGTAATTGTTCATTGACAAATCCCCTAGTGACTGTCATGCATAAAAAACTAGACATTGCCGGGCAGTGGTGGCGCACGCCTTTAATCCCAGCACTCGGGAGGCAGAGCCAGGCGGATCTCTGTGAGTTCGAGGCCAGCCTGGGCTACCAAGTGAGTTCCAGGAAAGGCGCAAAGCTACACAGAGAAACCCTGTCTCGAAAAACCAAAAAAAAAAAACTAGGCATTAACCACAGAATCTTATCTCTTCAAAGAACAGAAAGTGAACACTGGAATTCTATCTACTGAACTATTTTCAACAGTAATAATATTTTCAACAGCATTAATATAGTGATAATTGAGAAAATTTTGAATCCCAGCAAATTTCTCTTAAATTTTAAAGGAAGACAAGAAATTAAAGAATCCCTTATCTTCAGAAGAACCATGCTGGCTTTCAAATTAAAGACCTTTTGAATAGCTGAGGATGTAAGTCAATAGTGTACTTGCCTGGCAATCACAAAGCCCTCATTTTGATCCCCAACATAGCATAGATAAAGTGTGGTGGCACATGCCTGTAATCCTAGCTTTTGGGAGGTAGAGACAGGAGGATCAGTATTTCAAGGTCATCCTTGGTATCATGGGCTAAATGAGACCTTGTCATTTAAAAAAGAAAGTTCTTCCTAAAATGACAAATATTACAGATGCTAAAATTATATGAAGCAAAAGAAGTTATGTAAAACATCTCCACAGGGGAAAAATACTAGGATGTTCATTAAATGGCATAATTTGTAGAATGTCAACAATAGATGCTTTGTGAAGGATCAGAAATGTTAATTTTTTCAGCTTTTAGAGAGTATTGCATTTCCTTTCTAAATTATGAAATCAGTATATGTTTTAATATTCTAAAATAACAGAGAACACTTAGTCATACCTTTTTGGAAATCTAAAATATAATCACTCCTATTTGGATGTGAGTCTAAGGTTTTGAAGAGCTAAGGATGTAACTCAATAGAGTGCTTGCCTGGCATACAGGAAGAAGGTCTATAAGAAGGTCTTAAGCACTCAGAAGATCCAAAGGAGAGCTTAGAAAGGATGAATGAAGTCACCAGGTGTCACTGAAATTGATGTGTTCTTAGCACAGTGTTCATTGGTAAGAGGACACAGTGACTTAAAAATCTAGGATTTTGACATCTAGCGAATCCATGCCCAGTCTTCTCTACTTTGCAGCACACATTTCTAAGGTCCTAAGCAAAAAGCACACAAGCTTTAGCTTTTCTATCCTTGGGGATACTGAACCTAGAAGAGTCTTGGCAAAGCAGATGTTTGTCTAGGTATGTTGGCATGGAAACTACAATGCTGAACCACGTATGTTCCTATGGGCTGATGCTGCTGCTCACTACACACAGTTGGCTTGAACAGTTTATGTGTCATTGAGAGAGGGGGCCCTGGGTTTCCACCTTCTAAGAATGAAGAAGCAATTTCCCCACTAAGATAAAGACTACATTTCTCTCATTGACCACGTACATACATTTATTTACCTACTGCAGACATTGGTGATACCATGTGCTGATGAATGTAATAGAGAAGTGAAGGAGAAGAGAGTTTGCAGCCTGCACAAAAAAAATTATACCTTTGTTTTCTTCCTTAACTTAAAAATGAAAATGTACTTTCTACAAATATAGAAAATGACAGGATATGGATAGGAAATTATAAGAGTTTGTCTAAGGAAATTAGCTCTTTCAAAGAAAACAACAACAACAACAACATTCCCTCTAAGAACTCTTCTCCTGTTGATCACGTTCCCATCACTCTTATCACTGGCAGTAGGGTTTTGTTTACCAATTTCTCTTCCTTGGAAACTAATGCTCAAGTCTGAACCCTTGTCATGTGTTCCCGTGGGGGGACTGACTGTTCTTTCCCAGAGTGGAAGAACAGCCATATCTTCCTTCAGTCAACTGGGGAGATTGCTTGAAACTATTGATTTTTACAGATCAGGCTGATGAAATGATAGAAGGTCTTTGCACCTACTTCCTTACACTTTTCACCATGATATAATAATTTGAGAAAGTGTTTTAGATAATTACACTGATATTACTAACTTTCAATAGTTTCATGTTTGTATTAAAAATAATATTGAGGATACACAGAGAAATCCTGTTTTGAAAAAACAAAATAATTATAGCAGTAATAATAATATTGAGGGATGGGTAAATAGGTCAGTGGGTAAGAGCTTGCTGCTCCTGTAGAGGACCCAAGTTTGGTTTCTATCACCTACATTAGATGGTTCACAATGGCCAAAACTACAGCTCTAGGACACCCAATGCACTGGACTTCATTGGCACCTGTATGCATGTATGCAAACTCACACAAATTTACACAAATAAAAATAATACAAATCTTTAAAGAGTAACATTGGTGATGAGTTGATAAAGTTAGTTTCTTCATGGGTACAAGATATCGGTTCTGGAACTATATGCCCTCTATAGAATACACATAAATAAAAAATCAGATAAGTTTGGGATAAATTATGTGAATTAGGAGCTATGGTTTTCAAAATTAGAGAAATAAGGAGTGTGGTAGTTTGTAATTGGCCCCCATAATCTCATAGGGAGTGGTGCTATTAGGAGGTGTAGCTTTGTTGGAGTGGGTTTAGCCTTGTTAGAGGAAGTGTGTCACTGTGGGGGTGCGCTTTGAGGTTTCCTATGCTCAGGATACTGCCCAGTGTCACAGTTGACTTCCTGTTGTATGCAAGATGTAAGACTCTCAAGTACTTCTCCAGCACCATGTCTGCCTGCACTCTATCATGCTGCCTGCCATGATGATAATGGACTGAACCTCTGCAACTGTGAATGAGCCACCTCAATTAAAATTTTTCCTTATAAGAGTTGCCGTTGTTGTGGTGTCTCTTCACATCAATAGAAGCCCTAACTAAGACAAGGAACAAACAAGGGAGAAAAATTGAATGATGTAATGGCTCTAGATTAGACAGAGATGTTAATATAAAGTCATGGTTATACAAGAAACACATACATAGAAAGATGCTGATAAATCCCTATGTGTTGTGGGTGACATACTCCCTAGCTCTACTGGTGAAAGGGTCAGTGAAAGCATAGGGTACAAGTGCTTCATTAGTATGCACAAGGCCCTCTCTTCAATCCCCAGCACAGAGAGAGGGAGGAGGAGAGGGAGGAGGTACAGAAGGAAGAAATGTACATCTAGAACTCATATATTGAGTTCTGATTTTTTTAAAGACAGTATCTTTCACTGAACTTGAAGCTCAATGACCTGGCTTGGACAAGGAGCTTCAAGGATCCACCCCAACCCCAGTGCTGGGGTTACCAACAGGCATCTCCGTGTCTGGCTTTTTGTACGGGTGATGATTGAACTGATGGTTGTACTCAGTTCATCATGATAATAGGGCAAGAACTTTATTGACTGAGCCATTTCCCCAGCCCCCTGGATTGTGTCTTAAAGGATATATCTATGGAAGCACAAATCATGCATACAAAAAATATTTTAGAGACAAATTTTTATGAAAACAAATTCCCAATAATATATGTATATATTTACTTCCCTAGAAAATAGAGCTTAACTTTCTTTTTCTTGAGTGTTGGATAGACTTAGTACTGATTTACTTCCAAAGGATGAAGGATGGAGGGGGGAAATCATGGCTCTACAATGGAAATATCTGGCAGATTCAATCTTAACCATGTAGTCCATGTTAACAGCCCAATGACAACTCATGTTGACATGATAGAGTCACGTGAGGTCAACTCACCCATGTAACTCATTACAAAAACCCACAACCCCAGTCTATTCATTAAGCAAAACCAAAACCAAGTGCTGACATATACCTACACACACTTCACAAAACTAAATTAGATCCAGAAGGAAGGAAAGCCCGAATTGCTCTTACCTCTGAAACATGGCAACAAACCCAGTGTGGCATCTGGATGAGGTACTGACCCAGAACAACAGCACAATGAGCATGGCAGAAACCCATGTCCGTTCTGAGGTTTTGTTGATAGTATTATACCAGTGCTAATTCTGTTTCCACATTGTTATAGAGGAAGTTACCATTAGGAACAGTTGGGTAAAACATATATGGAAATTATCAGCAATGTTTGTGTAACTTTCTTTAAATCTAAAATAAAAGGAATCAAAAATTATTTTTCCTTAAAGAAGAAACAATATAAAATGAAACCAATGGGAAACATGATGCCCATGGTAAAGGGTTCTCCTTTCTTCTGGACCCATCAACCTCTACACAACCCATCTGGTGGTGTAACAGTGCACAGTAGGACTGTCTAGGCAGATAATAGCAGTGAATAATAGCCCAGTCTGGGTACAGAGCAGAAAGTGGAGGAGGGAGACAGAGCAGAGACTAATGGGAATCATGCCATTTGGAAGCCCTGCAGACAGGAAAAGACCTTTCTGAGTCCCTGTCCTCACTGACATAACATTAATATTTCTGACCAAATGTGGATACTCATGTCGTACCCTGTTTATCATGAGAGACACACAGGTTGACTAGAAGGGAGTCTGTGCTCAAGGACTTGGGTTAACATTCAAGCCTTCTCTGCTCACAGCTGTCATGCCTCAGGAAGGTTTATCCACTGAATCTTTGCCCCAGAGTCCTCAACTGTGTCTCGTGGATGACTCACACCTTCACCACAGGGCGACAACCAAGATGAAATATTTCACACAGGAAAGAAGCCTGAGTTCTTGAGATGGAGGACTCGGTTGGTGGGTTCTGTTTTCTGCTGTATTTATTATCATTACTCAGTGGTAGTGTTTATTATGACTAACAATAATTAACATTGTTTTAGTAAATGAGGACCTACCTCTGCTAAAGTGCACAAAACCCATTAAAATATGGATTTATCTCCCTGTTTACAAGTATCTTTTCATTCCTAATTATAATATTCATTTCAATTATACTATTAATGAAGTCATACCAATGACGCATAAACAGTGTCTAAATTGCATATAGATTAAGACACAGCAACAGGAGCCAGAGTGGAATTAATGCCACCAGAGGGGTATTAATCATGTTTATATTATGTTATGCAAACGAACAAGATACTGAAGGCATCTCCCATGTCCCCAAGGAGAATCTCATATTGTCTGACAGAATTTACCAAAGAAATACCAATATTATTAGGGTTGCTTCATCAGCCTTGAAAGGTGTTGGGATATGAACAGAGTCTATGGGATGTGACAAAGAACTCACAATCACTGCTTCATGTATATGCCCCATCCCCTTGTCAGTGTTCCCCACCCTCTGCCATGCAAGAAAATATTTGGGGGCTCTCTACCCTGAGCAGATGTAGAAGACGTCTGTGGAGGCCAGAAGAGGACACTGGATCCCCTGGAGCTGTAGTTACAGGTAGTTGTGAATTGCCCAATATGGTTGCTGGAAACTGAACTCAGGTCCTCTGGAAGGGCAATAGATACTCTAGAGAGCTGAGCTATCTCTCCAGCCCCAATAGTTATCTATTTTATAAATAATCATCATAATCCCGATTATTTTATTATTCACCATCATTGCATTTCCTTTAATTCTTTAAAATACTTTCTATGACTTCTTTGAATGTATTTATAATAAATGCTAGGAAGTTCACTCTTACTAACCCTATGTCTCACCCCCATGCATACATACACTCCCAAAGAATTCCTTGTGATTTTTTCCTCCTGCATGAATTTTACTTTTTTATTTTTTGTCAGGTATTTATCAAGAGTTTTCCAGTTTCACCATGCTGTGGTAGTGACTGTGCCTTCTGCTCTCCCCTCCTCCATGAGTGCCTTTGTTTAGTTAATTTCTTCTCTGCATGTTCAGTGCTTTTGCAGGGACTGCATCCCCAGCATGCTGCTGTTCTATTCTCTAGTTGATTGATCTAGCAAGCATTGCAAGCTTAGGTGAGATACAGTTTTCCCATTGTCTTCAAAATTGCTCCTGGGCAAAGATTTCTCTTTGCTCTGTGGGAAATCAGCCTGCCCAACAAAGCAGAACAGCATCCAGTGCCCAACCACTGACTCAAAACAGGCAGGCAGATGTTCATGCCAGGGAGCTGGTGCAGAATAGGAGCAGCCCTCCAAAGCTACAGAATTCATGGTTCTACTAAGATCCATTAGCTTGATTCAGTGCTTCTCAGTCATGTGTGCAGAGTCAATTCCTGAAGATTTTTTAAAAGATCGTATTTTTAAGGTTTTACTTATCTTTAAGACTTATTTATTTTATCTTATGTGTATGAGTGTTTCCCTGAATGCATGTTTATGCTCCATATGTGTACCTAGTACCTGAAGAGGCCAGAAGAGGCCATCAGATCCCCTGGAACTGGAGTTACAGAGGATCATGTACTATACCGTGTGAGTGCTGGGAATTGAAACCAGGTCCTCTGAAGAGCAGCCAGGACTCTTAACTGCCAAGCCATCTCATCAGCCCCATTTTTTAAATCATTAATCAAAATTTCCAAACCTGGGAGAGTGAGGTGGCTCAGAGGGTAGAAGCATTTTTGTACAAGTCCGAGGACTTGAGTTTAATCCCCAAGTCCTGCAAGGTGGCTGAGGAGAACTGACTCTGGAGAGTTACCTTCTACCCTCTTCATGCATGCTGTGGAGTACACATGTACCTGCACGCACACACAAACACACACACACACACACACACACACACACACACGCACACACACACACACACACATACACACACACACTTACACACACACACACACACACACACACACACACACACACACACACACAAATTCCAAAGGCTGGATGAGTCTCATTCCAAGCATTGCGGTGGAATAACTTATCACAGAATGTGAAAAACAGGACTATGGAAGTCCCGCAGTTCCGTGATTCCATGAAAGGCAACCCAAATTATCATATAGTGCTGGCTAGCAGTAGACAATATGTGCTCTCAAAAATTTCTATGTAAATGGCTTCTAGCTTTGTAGCTTCTTCAATGAAATGACTGTGGGAATTGAACTCCATACTGTATCCACCGTGACCTTTGCCCTTGTGATCTTCACAGGTTGCTGATCCACATGAGCTGGGCTTATGGGCAAGCATCACCCTGCTAATCAGCTTTGTCACTCATAAAATGGTCACAATGACCTTTACTCCTGGGACAGCTATAGAGGCTGAGAAGAGCAGTATATGTAAACCAGCTAACACAGCCCCAGTTACTGTACATACTAAGTAAGTACTAAACTTACTTTCTTTTGGGTTTTTATTTGTTTGTCTTGTTGTTGGTTGGGTTTTAGTTTTTGAGACAGGGTCTCATGTGGCTGGGACAGAATTCAAACTCTCTTTGTTACCACAGCTGATGTTTTTCTTCATTTCAAGATTTTTTGAGACTTTTGTTAGAAACAACCTGGGTTTCAAATGCAAATACCTTTGTGGCCTGCCCTGCTGGTATATGTAGGTCTGTCTTTGACTCAGATAAGAACTCCTCCAACTAGCTTCTTATTTTTCCATAGAGAAGTCCCCCCCTGTCTCATACCTACCTTTCCATCTTCATGTCAGCGGCCAGTCATAGGTTGGATTCTAATCCTCTAGGATCCAGAGGTAGAGTATTATTCTGAAATGATATGATTGTGTGCATAGAAAGTTCAATTGTGTAAAACCCCTGTGACTATATGTGTCACCCTATGACGTGGATGTGTAAGCTCTGTTGAAAAGTTGCCAGCCAGGCAGGGGAACTGGTGGTTCAGGCTTGTGATCTCAACTAGACAGGAGGCTGGGGTATGAGGTTTGCAAGTTCATTGCCTGCCACTAGTCCAAAGCAAGTTCAAAGACAATCTCAGCAAATTAGTCAGACTCTTTAAACTGAATAAAAGACTGGGGATATGCTCAGTGGTAGGGTATTTGCTTGACATATGCAAGGCCCTAGTTTCAATCTTCAGTACCACAAAGGAAAAAATGAAATGAAATCACAAATCTCTGACTGTATTTTCCTAAATTGTGTTTATTTTTAAAAAAAAGATTTACTTCATTATAGTTATGTGTATCTGTGAGTCTGTGCAAATGTATGGGCTTATTTGTGTGAGGGGCTCACAGAGGCTAGAAGAGGGTAGTGTTCTCTTGGAGCAGAGTTAAAAGAGATTTTGTGCTGCACAATATTGGTGCTGGGACATGATCTCTATTCCTCATGACTGAGCCGTGTGCCCTTAACCACCGAACCATCTCTCCAGTCCCTAAATTATCTTTATGTCATTATTGCATTACTTTCATATTTGTATGTAGAATTTAACAAGAATTAATTTTATAGCCTGAGAAAGGGGCTGCACTGGCTGGTTTTGTGTGCCAACTTGACACAAACTAGAGTCACCAGAGAGGAAGGAGCCTCAGTTGAGGAAATGCCTCCATGAGATTCAGCTATAAGGCATTTTCTCAATTAGTGATCAATGAGGGAAGGCCCCGCCATGGTGGGTGGTGCCACCCTGGACAGGTGGTTGGTCCTGGGTTCTATAAGAATATCTGCTGAGCAAGCCAGGGGGAGCAAGCCAGTAAGCAGCTCCCTTCTGTGGTCTTTGCATCAGCTCCTGCCTCCAGGATTCTGCCCTGTTTGAGTTCCTGTCTTGATTTCCTTCAGTGATGAATAGCAACATGGAAGTGTAAGACAAATAAACCCTTTCCTCCCCAACTTGCTTTTTGGTCATGGTGTTTTGTTGCAGCAATAGAAACCCCAACTAAGTCAGGGGCTTTATAAGAGTGACTGGTGTTTTTTATATAAAGCCTACAGAAGACTGAGACCAGCTCTTGCTCAGTAAGCACCTCCTGATCCCTGTGGCTCACATTGCTGCTTCAAAATGATGGGCTGCCGCCACATTCCATCTTCCTTCCTTCCTGCTGCCTGCCTCCTGTTCCCTTTCCCTTTCTTCAAGCTAGTTCCCTGGATAAGCAGGCATCCCCTTAGGCATAAAATTGTCTTTTTGTCTTTCGGAAGCCCCCTCATCTCTATAAGGTATGGATTCTCTATAAGCTGTCTCCCACTGTCCCACTCTTGATTAGGCTCTCAGTGAATTTCTCAAGCGTTGGGAGATTAGATGAAAATTGCCAAACAAGGAGCCAAAACACACCCTCCCCACTCCTGCAGCCTTTCCTCTAATCTGAGCAGAGATGAAAATGGAAGAGACAGCAGAAACACCTTAGAGGCTTCCCTGGAAGCCTGGGTCCAACCCTAATGGCTTGGTCTACATCTTTTACTCTAAACTTCGGGTTCTAGTTAGCAATTTTCCTGCTCTCAGACACATGCCAGGGGTGAACCTCCATTCATATTTAGATAGATATGCAGAGAAGTGGTAGTGCAAACAAGAAACATAGCTACAAACACACAGTATCTACTTGTCACTTTTAGGTGAAAGTCTGTCTGCCCACTTATGGAGAGAAATGGGGAGTGTAAGCTCCCTACGACAGTACAGTATCCTCTGTGACCAACCAGGAGACTGTGGGTGATTCAGATTGAATGCATATCTCACCAGAGGCTCCCAGCCACCCTAAAAATAAAAATACATTGTTACAGCTGAGCAATGGGAGATGCTGCTCATTAAAAGCATTCTGTATATTGTCAAAGACACATGTGGTACCTGAAATAATAGAACCCATGTTTTCAGGAGATTAAAGAAAAAGAACACCAAAAGAAGGGTGGGGGGAATGAGAACCTTTCTATCTCAAAAGGCACAGATGTTTCCCAGTTCTGAAGATGTGGACTGCAGCCAGCTTATAAAGCGCCTTGAAATTCACAGGTTATATCACAGGTGTGGATAGAGCCTTATCTAAGAAAGCAAGAACAGCCCCATTACAACAACAAAAGCAAAAACAACAACTTCTGAAGCCTGGGACAATGAAAAAGACTTCCTTGCATAAAATTTCAAGTCACCAACCACTTTGATTCTGTTTGAATGGTTAAATTCATTTCCAGAAGCCAGTGGTGGAATTCTAACATGAAATTTTAAGTTAGAAAGAGCAATCAGAAAGAGAAAACTATTGACTGTAAGCCAATATGATATGTAGCATGATGGGGGTAATTAGAGCTAAATATATCTTATCTAGCTTTGCAGAAATCCCTAATACATTAAGATTGAAATATTTCCCCCACGAGTTAGGATATTATCTTTGCAAATATTATTCCTCAGTCTTCTCCCTAAATGTTTCAGCTAAGAGAGAACAGATAAGAATAAGATAATATTTCTAAACCTAAGGATTATTGCCTGATGCAACTGAAAACATTGCTAATTGTAATACCAGATATGAAAACTACTTTGAAGAGTGATGGAGTGAGTTCTGTGGCTCTGTGGCTGAGTGGATGACCTCCTTTGAAGATCTCTGCAAGGAAAATAATCTACCATCAGTGAAATGATTAAACAGGGCCTGTGGAAATGTTCAGAGCCCACTTTGGGTCGAAGCATGAGAGCTAATGCATTAGACTGTAAGTCCAGAAAACCAGAATAAAGTATCTTAAGCAAAAGAGACTTAAGGGAGCTCTTGCTGGGAGGACTCAGAACTGCAACTCACATCAGTGCTGGTTTGACCCAAAGATTCAATGCTTTTAAGTTTTTATCTTATTTTTAACTGTGTGTGTGTGTATGTGTGTACATGTGTGTGCATAAGTGTGTGTACATGAACAGGTGCTCACAGAGGTCAGAGTGGCAGATTCTTCTGGAGCAGAGTTACAGGCATCTGTCAGCTGCCTGCTGTACACATGTGAGTGCTGGGAACTGAGCTCCAGTCGTCTGCAAGATAGGTAGTCACTCTAGCTAGCTGCTGAGCCAGCTTACCAGCCCAGATTCAGTGTTGCACGAGGACTCCTGATGTCTGACTCCACCTCAGAGCTCCACTGCCTCTTTTGACGTGATTCCTCATACAGTGTCCCTCTGCATGGTGGATGTTATGATTTAAATCTGCTGTGTCCATCGAAGGCTCAGGAACACTTCTTTCCTAGCAAGTGTAAAGAGTCTTTCTCTGTCTCAAATGCTCCCAAATAATGGCACAGAGACTTATTATTAATTATGAAAGTTTGGCCTTAGCTTAGGCTTGTTTCTAACTAGTTCTTACAACTTAAATTAACTCTTTTATATTAATGTACATTCTGCCACATGGCTTGTGGCTGTTACCTTCCTCCTGCACATCCTGCTTGCTCTGCATCTCCTGGTGTCTCCACCTTTCTTCTTCCCCTAGCTCCCTCTTTCCAGAAGTCTGGCCTATACCTCTTGCCTAGCTATTGGCCGTTTAGCTTTTTATTAAAGCAGAGTGACATATCTTTACACAGTGTAATTAAATATCTGGCAACAGACAACATTTGCAGGGACTTGGTGCCTTAAGAAGGTGGGGCCTGGCTACCAGGAGTAGGTCACTTGGGGCAGAAAACTGGGATGAACATAAGCCTCACCTCAGGCTCCTTCCACCATGGGAGGAGCCACCCCAGCCACCTTGCCTTTCCTGCCATGATGTACAGTAACCCCCTGATGCTGTTACCAGTGATCAGTGTGTGGACCAGATTTTTACAGTTTTATGACACTTTATTCAAAGAATTATAATTAAGGTTTGCAAAGTGACAAGAAAACTATTCAAAATCAAAGTGATCGGTAGTACAGATCAAAAAGAAGTAAGCTACCAAGAGTAACAGAGAGCCATGAGAGTAACATTATGCAAGCACCCCAAGTTATTGCCTAGAGCTTCTTTTATGGGGTCTAAAAGAAACACTGGTTACTAAGGGGTCTAATTTGTGGGGTTCTCTATTTTGATTGACAGATGAGTTATATAACCTTTCCCTCTACTGTGTAGTTATATAACTATAACTATAACTATAACTATAACTATAGTTATAGTTATAGTTATAACCTTTTCTCTATAGTCCTTTCCTACACTGCATCTAATTTTATTACTATGCATACCCAACTATGAATATGCATAAGATGCTCTACCTTATTGTGTATGCATTCAAAACAAGTTCAGGATGGATCAGCTCCTTGCTCTGGTACCCAGTTGTAAACTGGAAATATTTTATAAATAGAAACTATCCACAACGGATGGCTGTCAAGAGGAAAAGAAAGTTATCCTATTATTTGGAATAGGGTGAATGTGTAGTTTGATATGTCTGGTGTCTTAGATAGCAAAGTACATTGTTAGGAGGAAGGTGTGAGTACAGCCCAAATTAAGTGAAGTCCCAGGCTGCTAAGCTATTCCTATGCTTTCCTACCCCTGAAACATGAGCCAAAACAAACCTTTCCTTTCTTATTTCTGAAAAGTAGTTTGGTCACTTTGATGTAAACAGTGACAAAGGCAGTAGATGAGACGGCTTTTAGAGCCCCACTCTTATATCACCTATCTCTCCAGTAAAGAACTAGGGTTATTTCTCAAGTGTTAAAAGCCCCAAGAAGAACTGTACATTGTTCCATGTAGTCCACGTTGGGTCACTCCTCTCTCCTTAAACTAATCATGTGGTCTGTATTAAGGTATTCTAACTGGACTGGGATGCCTCGGGTCCTCCATTACTGAATCTAAAGAAGGCTGGGAGCTGATGATTTGTGAGCCAAAAGGATTATGTAGGCAATGGACACGATACTCCTTTGAGGTGCAGTGGTTTCATAAGACACAGAATGGAATCACAGCTCACACAGCCCTCGGTCACTTTGGTATTGTCTTCCCAAGGGGGGCTGAATTATGACATCATACAGAAATCATCCACATTAGTCTAGTGGAGATACCCATAAGGCTTCCTGTCACATCTTCCTTTTTTTTTGTGAAGTTTACTTAGAGAAAGGCTGAAGAATGTAGTCCAGTGTAGGGTACATGATCTGCATGCACAAAGGCCTGGGATCAATCCCTAGTAACATGTAAACAAATCTACCACCACCACCAAAATACCTCACCATGTTTTCAGAAGGACTTGAAGTCTAGCCCAGCAAGTCAACTTTCCCTGTATGGCTGAAAACTAGATGGGAATTAGAGAACTTCAGTTGACCTGGGCACACAACAAAGATTCTCAGAGAAAATCATAGACAGAGAGCCAATGTATAGTTCCCAGGTTCTCTCCAGTCTCCAGATCTGTCTTTCATGGTATCCAGCCAGTCTCCAACTATCATTGTTAGGAGCAATGCAGGTATACTTGAACAGACTTTCAAGGAGCTGCCTGGGATTGGCTTCTCTTACTTTTAGCCAAGAACCCTAACCACTGTATTAGGTTTTAGGAAAGGGACCAGTGAGATACTCTTTCCTAGGTGCAGAAACTCTTAGCGTACTGTAATGAGAACAAAGCTGGTCCTGAAGATGTTCATCTATAGCTTGAAGCTCTTCAACACTGAGCCATGCCACCAGAGATATACAGCAGGTGGGAAGAATTGGAGCCATGTCTTGCTTTAGAAAGAGACAGAGAACAGTAATGAGTTGGTCCTGTGCAGCAGGTGGCTTGTGTGATGTAACTACTCCATCCATTTGCACTAAAGAGAGTCATGTAACCTGAAGCCAGCAGGGGAGCCTGGGTTCAAATATTCTGTTCACATCAGCACAGCTATTGCCACATGATTTCCTAACAAATTTACTAAGGGTCATCCTGACTCAGGGCAGACCAATTACATCCACTCTTTGAAGTAGTATAGTTAATAAGATTTTAGCCCATACTTCATTTGGTCAAGAGAGCAATTGCTATTCATCTGAACTGATAAGGCCTCAATGTTACTAACATCAAGCTAATTCCATATACTATAAACAAATGAAAATAGCCATGTATAATTTTCCATCTCTATGATCTCGGGCAAGTATTTGATCTCTGAGTACCAGCATGCTTCCCAGTTAAAACTGTATAAAATGTTATGTCATGTGACTGTTGCAAAACAAACACTTTGTAGATTTGTCCATTTTAAAACTCATATTGTATTTAAGTGCCATTGTGATAGTATTTAGAGGGTAGGCATTGAGGATCCACCATCTGAAATGGATTAATGCCATTGTACATGGAGTAGGCTCATTATTGTGGGAAAGGGTTCACTATATATTTAATTTTTAAATGA
>CABHPR010138627.1:0-43825 GCA_902168415.1 Peromyscus melanophrys
ACTGTTACCGCGAAGAAACGCCATGACCAAAAGCATCTCGGGGAGGAGAGGGCTTACTTCACTAACAGTTCTATATAAAACTGTTCATCATCAGAAGCGGTGAGGGCAGGAACTCAAGGTGGGCAGGGATCTGGAGGCAAGAGCAGATGCAGAGGGGTACCGCTTACTGACTTTCTTCCCATGTCTTGCTCAGTCTGCTTTCTCATAGAACCCAGAACCACGGCTCAGGGGTGGCCCCACCCACAATGGGCTGGGCCCTCTCCTACTGATCACTAGTCAAGAAAATGCTCTAAGGCTTTCCTACAGCCTGATCTTATGGAGGCATTTTCTCAACTGAGATTCCCTCCTCTCAGATGAGTACAGTTGGTGTCAAGTTGACATAAAACTAGCCAGCACATGTTCTTAAGCAGTGGTGGCAGCAGAGGCAGTCTACTCTGGGAAGATGGAGCTGCATCCTCAACTGGCTTCTTCCCTCTTCCTCTTATTGCTGTATCCCTGCTCCTAGCTTATTGGACGGTGCTGTCCACATTACTGGTAGGTCTTTCTCCCTAGTGCGCTGACCCATCTCAGCCCTTATTCTTAGCTTCCAACTTCTTGAACTGGCCAGCTACTGGTTTCCTTGGTTGTCCAACTCCAACATGGTCATTGTGGTACCATTCAACTTCTGGTGGAATGAACCAACCCTTTCATAATTGTATATTCATTCTTTTTATTCTGAATCAGTGAGAAGGCATGTATATTAAAATAGAGTGAGAATGCTATATTAAAATAGACATACAATACTGGCACATAAACAAATAAGCAAACAAAAGTCACACAAGATTAAGCTGCTGTCTCTAGGAACGGCCTATAAAGGAAGGGCAGTATCCACTTTAAAGAAAGAGAGTAGACTGAGATGGAGACAGGCCATGACTCTCTACCTGGGTGCCCGTAATCCTTTAAGCCACATGTTTGTTTTCCAAGGCCTTCTGTATTCATGTTTGTCTTACAATAGAAAATGTTTTTAAAGTCAGCATTATTTGGCAAAATACTCGAGATCTTACTGTTCTTCAAAAATAAGATCTCTGAATGTCCGCCCAAATTTTCCCTTTTGGATGTTATTCGCATTGATAGAATGTGCTGGTTTCAGAGGCAATTTTTAAAAATTAGCCTGTGGTTAATAAGAAGGCTGTGTAGAGGAACGCTGTGCTAGACCTAAGAACGGTCTAGGTACCACTTGCTTCCTCAGCAGTATTTGGAATCTTCATTAGTGCTTATCACCAATCATAGTGAAAATGCTCAGCTATGGAACTACTCAGGTGGGATAGCCAGGAGGCAGTTAATCAGAGACAGCCCAGGAGTTTCAGCAGTGCCTCTGACACTTTGAGCTTCGTGCCTGCGACAGAAAGTATCCCACAGCCCCTGCCATTAGACTTCTAGAAAATTCTCTGAACATGCGATGAATCTGCTCTTACGAGCTGATTCCAAAAACCAAATGATGTGATCTCTTCCAGGTACATCTGCATTTCACTCTTACATCTTTAGCACTTTGTTATTACCCCCCCCCTGAAAGCTCACCTGCACAGGTGCTGAAAGCATTCACCTGTACACATGCACAGAAAAAAAAATCTGAAAGCTTCTATGTAGAAAAAGTAGATAATTTACAAATAGGCAAAAATCTCCCTCATCTCTGTTTTTTCTTGAGGAGGAAAAGACACCAGGAAGCAACAAAATAATTGCACAGGATTTTAAAGGACGAGGATGTGGCCCAATAATTTCATAGCAATCACAGTTCTTTCATGCCAGAAATTAGGAAAGGATTCTCAGAAATTCAAGAGCTTAGGAAACACAACCGTGAAGCAAAGTCTTAGATTTTTTTTTAATGGCCTCTCTAGCAATTATGTAAAGCAGAGATGTCTGGGTTAGAAATTTATTATATACCAGGAATGTACAGGAACACTGTGTATGGCTCTTTAAGGATGAGTCTACATATGATGAGTCTGGCTGTCTCACTCACAGTACAAAAATCAAAAACATTTTCGGGAATGTGATGGAAATGCAGCAGTGGACGGGCACCAGCACACCTCTGCAGTTCCCCCATGTCGTATATTACAGCCCATACACACCGAAGTGCTTTCTCGACTGACAGCACAGATCCCACAGGCGCGGATCCTTTGTTCTGCCTCCTGCATTAAGAGAGAGTCAAAGGACTTGAAACTCACCAGAGCGCACAGCACAGTCCAAATCCGTGCTAACTAGCAGCAGTCTGTCTTGTCATGAAGGAATGAAAGGTGTACACATAGGGATTTGGGGGTCAGATTTTTAAAGTGTTCTCATTTTTAAACTCTCATAATTAGACAAAATAGGTTAAAGAACTTTTTTTTAAAGAAATGCACTAAAGGATATAAAAATAATCTACAGTTCTTTAAGTGCTAGAATTCTCCCCAATCAGAAATAAAGCTCCAGTTTTAGGTATCATGAATACCAGTGACTAATATTAAAAGAGATTAAAATACTATTAAAGTACGATAAAATTGAATTAAAAGTAAATTCAGATTTGTGTTTGTGGGTGCATCTTTTTCCTTTAGAAATTCACCTAAAACAAACCAATAAAAAGTGGCTTTGGTGAGTTTTTTTTTTTAATTGATTTTGTTTTATTTTTGATAGTGTCCTCATTCTAATAGGTCGATCTCCTGCCTCAGCTTCTCAAGTGATGGGATTACACACATGTGCTGCGGTGCCTGGTTCCTGGAGAGTTCTTTTCAGACACATCATATAAGTGGGTGTCATCATGGTGGACCACACAGAAGAGGGGTAGATCACATGGGAGTGACAGCCAGAGGACTCGGGGGCCAGGACTGCTTTTTTATAACCACTCTTGTGGGAACTAACTACGGAACATTGATCTTTTCTGAGGTTTCCCCCAATATGACCTCCCATTAAGTCTGGTTCCCTTTTTGCTGGTTCCCTTCCTCAACAGCACCACACTGGGGACCAAGCTTTAACATAAACAAAGGAATCATTTTGTTACATTTGGAATTGTGATTTGGACACACAAACAAGAGTGATTTGACAAGCAGCAAGGGAAGGAGGGAACGACACTAACGGATCAAGGAGAAGGTTATTCTGATTTTCTGTATTTTTTGAAAAAAGTTGGGGTTGGTTGACAGGAGGCTGCGGATGGAGATTGCAGAGTGGGGGTTCCATGGTAGTGAGTTGTCCTGAGACCACAGACTCTGGAGAACTGGAGCTTGGCTTAGTTACATTGTTTTCAACACGTGAAAGCCAGGGGACTAAGGTGGAGTCTGGTGAACTTAGCAACTTCTCTGGCAGATATAAGTGTGGGTTTTTTTTTTTTTTTGTGTGTGTGTGTGTGTGTGTTTTGTTTTGTTTTTTTGTTTTTCATGGGAGGCACATTTGCAGTATATCTGAAGGAGTTAATGTTTTCTTTTTTTAAACCACACTTTAAAAGTGCAATATCTAATAGTGTGTGTGTGTGTGTGTGTGTGTGTGTGTGTGTGTGTGTGTGTGTGTGTGTGTGTAATTGAACTCCCATAGGTGGAATGCGCTTGTTCTTTCCCATTACTGCACTGTCCTTTCAGGACAAGATGGAAGGCCCCAAAAGAACACTATGCTAAGTGAAATAAGCCAGCCATCACACCCTGCATGGTGGCACTTATATTGGATGTAAATTCACAGAAACAGAGAACAAAATAGTGGTCACCATAGGGTGAGAGATGTGGATGGAGCGTTATTGTTCCATGTGAATAGTTTTGTGTGTAGCAGCTGAACGACACCGAGAGAGCTGTTGAATAATGTGTTGCCCATAGTCAACAATCTGATAGCACTGTCTTTAGAATACATCAATGAGATAGATCTTGGAGTAAATCTTTCTACCACCACCACCACAACAAACAAACAAACGAAAACATAGAACCAAAGAGAAACCTACAAAAAAAGATAAAGTTTGCAGACAGTTTGTATGCTGTGGCTTTCAAATGTACATGTTGAATATGTGCAATTAAGAAAGAGAAAGTGGGGGACTGCAATGTTCCTATGTCCCTTATTCTTACACTATTCTTCATTAAAAAGAGAAATGACAAGAAAGGAAAAGAACTGAGAGATAGGTCCCAGGAACAGAGATACTACCAACATGGAAAACATAATTTAAAGTCAGATGTCAATAACAAACATGAAGCAGAAAATAAATTTGACCTCAAATTTGAAGGAAGTTTTAAAAATGTGTACAATTTGAAAGAAACTAAAGAAACACAGCCTCATGGGGGCAAGAGTAAAAAGAGACACAGCCAATCCACGGGGATATTGTAAGCCCACAAAGACAACAAAAACCTGAGCTGTCACAATTAAGAAAAGAAACACAGGAGAGAAACAACATTGTGTAAATAAGCCACATTTTAGGGGGTGAAATTAATGACAGAAAAGATTCTTTAGGTGCCTCACCCAGATCTCAATGCTGAAGGGATCTGCTGTGTCCTATGAATATGCAAACAGATGGACTATGAACTGATCCGCGTCTTGGTCATGCTTCTGGATCTCAAGGATGAGGGAGGGAGTCTTAGACACACCTGGTGGGAGAGGGTAAGTCATGCTTAGGGAGTGAAAACCATCAAGGCTGAGCAACAGACCATACTGAAAGCATGAGACCCTGGGACAGCAGAAAGGTTCCGGAGAAAGTACTACCCTAAGATGTCACCGTGCTAGGGAGTCCTTCAACAAACTGGCGTCCTCTGAAGATGAAGAATTTAGGAAGTTGAACATTTACAAGCCTGTCAGAAATTAAGATCGCAGGAAGACACATGATTCAAAATTAAGCAGTCAGAAATATAAATGTTGGGGTAAGGAGGACGGCTCGTGTGAATTTAACGCATTACATTCAGAATCGCAGCTCAACTTCTGTGATGTAATTATGATTACCAAGCAGAGTTATAAATGTCACCTGCAAAAAATAATGTGGATTTTGCTAATGAGAGAGGAAATGGTTCAATGAAGGTGTCTTTGATCTTGACTTCTTCCAAAGGACCACGTGTCACCATTCTTCTACTTTTTATCTGTCACACCTTGTACATTTTCATTTCACTACTAGAGTTTGACTGTCTGCTTACGAATCTGACCCTACCCCCAGCCCCCAACACCACCATTTAATTATAAGTTCTGTGACACAGACGATCCTTCTGCCTGTGTCATCTATGTTCCTCCAAAGTTCAGACAGAATCTGACATATAGTAGGTGCTTATGGTAACCACTTTGCTTTTTGCTGTGGCCCTGTACATATTTTTGAACTTTGAAATCTTCCCTCTAAAATATAGAACTACATAAGGCTTTCAATCAAATGGCTTTGAAATAAAGTTACTGACTTAAAACTTAGCTTTAATTACTATCACATTTATGGCAAAAGAAAGAATATTCAGGTAGGTGGTAGGTAGCCTTGGTTAAAACAATTTGTCTCAAATCAAAACAAAAACACCTGGGTATGGGAAGGAGGTTTGCAGGAAAGAGAGGGGTTTAATAAAGATGGGAGGTGAAGGACAAGGGGAATCAGAATGCATTGTGTACATGAATGGGAATGTCAAGGGTCAAATCTTACTTTTAAAAAAGAAATAATCCTTGTCCTTCTACCCACAGTTCAGGAGCATGGCCATTTCTTCCTAACATAACCAATGTTGTATACGACCACAGTTCTTTATTTCTGACAATCTGACTAATGGAAACTGTTACAATAATCTCAATTATTAGTCAGGCTGGACATCTTTTCATACTACCAGAAGTTATTTGAATTTCCTTATCTGTGAATTGACTTCTTATGCTCTGCCTGTGGTTTTGACTGCTCCAATTCACTACACAGTATGTAGCCAACATTGTGATGGTTCATCTCCATTTGTCAGCTTGACTGGGTCTGGGATCACCTAGGAGATACACCTCTGGTTATGTTGATGAGGGTGTTTCCAGAAAGCTTAACTGGGGAGGGAGGATCTGCCTCAAGCAGTGGGAGCCCAGGGGATGGTGTCTTGGCCTGGACAAAAAAAGAAAGAAGCCAGCAGAGCACCAGCATTCTCCCTCTGCTTCCCAACTACAGAGGTAGTATAACCACCTGCCTCACACTCCTATCGCAGGCCTTCCCACCATGATGGACTATACCTTTAAGTCATAAACTAAACTCAGCCTTTCTTCTCTTTAGTTGCTTTTTGTCAAGCATTTGGCCACAGTGAAAATAGAAGTAATTAATTTAGTGTAGTATGTCTTGAAACAGCAAAGACTAGAAATAAGTAAGTGCTGTAGATGAACTAATTAGTCTTAATAGTCAACACTGGAAAGAAGATGAAGGAAAACACTTTCATTAATGTTAATGCAAACATCCATTAATGAAAGTTAAGAGAACCATCAAATACTGAGGAGTGTGAACTCTTTAACACAGCAGTTCTATTTAAAGATATGTGTTTTATAAAACACTTTCAGGAGACTGTGTGACTGTAACTACTCATCATGTAGATGCAGTGGTAAAAAAATATATAAGATGAATTATACTCATTATGTTTCAATGCTTTTATTTTAATTTTAAAGTAATCAAATATATTAATCTTTTCCATGGTAATTTGCTTCTTTTTTTTTGCCTTGGTAGAGAAGTCCTATACTTTGACTTAATAAAAAGTATTATGTTTTATTAGACTACTTATAGAGATTTAAAGTTTTGTCTTTAAATGATTGATAGGTCTTTCAGCTACTTGGCATTTACTCTAGGGCATCAAGTGAAGTGCACTTAGTCACATGCTTTTCTACACGGAAGGGGGTGGTCCTCGCAGATTTATCACTGGCAAGTTCTTTGAGTTTCTAGCCCATTTGGGAGCCACCAGCCATTAACTTTTGTGCTTAAATCAGTCTTTACTTTTCCATTTCCTTACATTGCCTTTCAATGTGACATTCTAAGAAAAGAATGAGTGTCCTAGAAGATGAATTTGCAATGCTTCTCTTTGAGGAAGAGCATTCTACAAAGATCCCAACCCTGTCGATAATGTGAAATGTGAGCCTTGAAATTCCTTTGAATTTGAATATTCATTTGGAGTTTGGTTCAATGAATGGGTGGGAGCCGGTCCACTAGCCAGAAAACCCAAAAGAATTCTCCCTCTTCATAAAATGGCCATGCATTTCAGCTCTGCGGCCAAGAGTCTGAGTACTGGAGCAAAGGATTTGCAAGGCCAGTGTGCTTTGAATGTGTGCACATCAAACAGATCACTGTTTCAGTGTTCATCACCTGATTTTCCAGTGAGTAATATTTCACAAAAGAATGTGAAGTGGAGAGCTCCAAAACAAAGGAAATAACTGTGCCAGCTTAGCAGTTCAAGGACTAATTCGGTAGACTTTATCATCTTTTAAATAATGGATAAAAAAAGAACCATGGAATAGTGCATGAAAATACACTATACAGAAGGAACGTAAAAATAATCTTTTTTGATGAAGTTGTGTCATTTTCAGATAGACAGATCATCCTAAGTGAATTAAGCAGTCTTGGGAAGAAGAGAAATATCATGATTTCTCTCATTTGTGGGACCTAGACTTTATACATGGGTGAAATCACACATGAACAGATGACATGAAGATAGAAGCAAATGGTACACAGGAAAGGGGGAACTAATGGGAAGGAGAGGGATGAGAGGGGAGGGGGAGGAGGGAGGGGAGAGGAGGGAGGGGGAAGAAGGAGGGGGAAGGGGGAGGAGGGAGGGGGAGGGACAGAAGGGGGGGTGATGGCAGGGGAGGGGAAGGAATGAGAGAGCATGTCAGGGCACTGGGGGAATACATTCAAGGTACATTCCATACCTGCATGAAAATGACCTTATATAGCCATACATGATACAATAACATTCAGCACAGCTTCTCCCTGTTTTCTGTTTTGTACCCATCACATCCTCTGATCAACTAGAGTAAAAGGTGTCCCATTGATTGACAGGTCTTCCATGCACAGGGGCCTCATCACAAGCTCAACTCTCCACTACCATCATCACTTTTGGGAATTACTTACATTGTTGGTGTTTTATTCACAACTGAGCTTAACTCTCTCCAATAGGAGAATATATGGGTAGAGTCAGCATAATCTTCAAACCGTCCACAACCATTAAAACCCCACGAGATGGAATAACATCTAATTCTGACCAATTTTCGAACATGCATACTTGAACTGAGATAGCAAGAGCTTAAAAACCCAGAAAATGCCTTAGAAGAATCAACAAAACTTTTAAACCAAAAGAAAAATTCTTAGTTAGTTTGGCATAAATTTCAAACAAAAATTCCCTCTTCTGCAGAATTGTAAAAAGTCTTTATTTGGTTGAGGGAAATAAAGCAAGAAAATTCTATCTTTAGAAATTGATGGAGATACTGGCTAAAGATTTCAGAATTGAGCTAGAATCTTTGTTTATGCACCCTTCAAAAATAGAAAATGACGAGAAGATTTGATTTGTGATGAACGGGATAAGCCCACACAATGGATGAGGGTAGATGAGGAGAGCTTTAGGACAACATTTGAGAAGCTGGAAGGCAGCAAAAGAAATGATGATTGACTAATTAGACTTGACGACACTGACGCCAAGTTAACAAAAGAAGAGAAGGGGACCAACCCAATGTGGACTGCAAAATCCCTTCCTCTTGGGACACCATGTCCTCTGGAGTGTGAGCAGTATTCCAAATTAGGAGAAATGTTGGAAAAGCTATTTAAGGATCACTTAGAACCTTCTGCATTCCATCAGAAAACTGGAGATTTATTCTTCACAAAGAGCATTCTGGGAGACAGTGCTATAGGCAGCAGCGGAGGCAGGAAGGCAGAGCACAGCTGGATGCCAGCAGAGTCGGGGTCTAGCTCCTTTCCTCAACTCAGTTCTCAGGACACTGGAAGTTAAGGCTGTACCACCAGGTGGGATGCTATGAGATTGTCTTCTGGGAAACCTGACCCAGGTCTGGCAGACAAAACTAAAACCTAAACAAAGTGAAACTTAAAGAGAGCAACAGCAAGAACCCCACAATGAAAGTCTGAGCCAGGGTGCTCCTCAGAGAAACACTCACACCTTCTTCAGCAGTAAAGCTTTGACATGTTATTTTCTTCTTTTTGTAAGTGTCTGCAATTTATTACTAGGACTTTGGGGAAAGGCCTTGATAAGGATGCTAAGGATAAAAATATATCAGAAAAAAAATCAACTTAGAATTAGTAAGTATGTAAGTAGATGAAACTGCAAAGTAATTATTAATATAGTCTAAGCTAAGAGAAATGGTACTGAATCCATAAAACAAATATTAGATACTGTAAGTAGATGATGGTTGGATGGATACATAGATATATGAGGTAAATAATAGATAATTGGCTGATTATGTATAAATGATAGACAGATGATAAATGATGGATACATAGATGATAGATAGCATAAATGATGGTTGATTGGTTGATAGATAATTGATAGATGGTATATAGATAAATGAGAGATAATTTGCAGATAGATGATAGATGATGGATGGACAGATAGATAAGGTAAATGTTTTATGATTGAGTGGTAGATTATGGGTAGATATTAGGTATAGATGATAGATGGTAGATAGACTGATAGATAAGTTATAGATATTCAGAAAGAAGGACTTCCCATAATGATAATGGAAACACTACATCAGAAGAGAAAAAAAAAAACTAAAAAGATGATTGGAAACAGTTTTGAAGATGCACAGCTATAAGCAGAAGAAAAGGCAGAGGTAGAAAAATACAGAAAGGAAAATAAAGACAGAAGATTGGCATAGGAGGTCCTAATATCTGAATGGTGGATGTTCTAGAATGAAAGAATAGATGAAAAAACAACTTAGAAGATGTGAAGAGAGCACTATTTCATGGAGGGAAAGTACATGAATTTACAAATTGTGACACAATGAGCATTTGGAACAGTCCTCAAAACTCAAAAGCCATATTCCTGTGGAATATCAAAGATGAGATCCAAAAGCTCAGAGAGACGATGGGAAAGTAAACAAAATGGCTGGATTTGAAGATCTCAGACCCTCTACAGATTCTTCGGTCAGGCGTTCTGTGCTTCGGCCAGGTCCCCGCAGGAGCAGAGTTCCGTCCCTGCCTCACAAATCATGGGTAGGTCAGAGTTCTCGAAGATTCTGCGACTGTGTTTGCACATGAGCAGCTCTAACAACTGCTGTGAAAGTAGTCGAGGGCAATACAGGGGATGGAATGCGTTCAGCCAGTTGTCAGAAGGGGGCAGGTGCAGGCAAATATGTAGGAGGTATGAAAAGGCCATATGGGAATCTATTACTTTGTAAACCACTTAAAAACATATTGTTATTAGAATAGCAGTAGACGCTAAAATAGTTTTAGTCTTGGTATCTGGAATGGTTTTGGTCTTGATTGAAGGTTGTCAAGTGGGTGACAAATGGGTAGCCCCTCCCTCCCCTGGTGTGTGTGTGTGTGTGTGTGTGTGTGTGTGTGTGTGTGTGTGTGTGTGTGTGTACAGCCTCTAGTGTTGTTCCTCAGGTTCAAACCACCTTTAAAATTTATTTTATTTTATTTTTAAATAATATATAATTACATCATTTCCCCTCCCTCTTCCCCCCACATCCCCTCTCAAATTCATGACCTCTTTTTTAGTAATTACTGATATATATGTATATATATATATATATATATATCACAAATATACAAGTAAATGAAAAAAATATAGAAATATACCCTTTGAAGTCCATTTAGTGCTGCTTGTGTGTGTATGATTTCAGGACTGATCACTTGGTATTGGATAATCAATTAGGGAGTTCATCCCTGGGGAAGACTAATTTTCCCTCTCTCAGCAGTCGTTTTTTAAAGTCGGGATCTCTCACTGAACTTAAAGCTCACTAAGACCCAGGAACCTCCTGTCTCTGTCTCCCTACCCTGAGATTACAAGTGTGCACCACCTACACACTTCTGGGGACTGAACTCAACCCCTCATGCCTGTAGAGCACGCACTTTGCCAAATGAGTTAGCTTCCTAGCCCTACAAATGGATGTTCCCCAGCCCCACAAATGTGTGTTTCCCGGCCCCACAAATGAGTGCTCCCCAGCCCCACAAATGGGTGCTCCCCAGCTCCACAAATGAGTGCTCTTGAAGGAGCAAGCAAGAGTCAGAGCATGAGCTGGAGATGAATTCTAGTGGCTGCCACTGAGTCAAGACCCTAATGGCACTGTGTCTCCACTAGATAGTTCTACCCTTTCAGCCCAACCAACGTTGCTGTTCAGCTCTCTGTGGTCAGTCCCTCCCACCATATTGCCTTTCCACTAAGGTTTCAGATTTAGGATTAGCTGTTTGTAGCCAAAGAATTGTTTGTAGCAGTCTGCTCTGATGGTGCTCATGACTTCATGGCTGCCTATGAAGCTTCTTTGGGTGATACTGAAAGAGTCTTGACATGTTTATGCTTGGCCAAGACATACCAAGCTTCCTTTCTAACTTTTCAAAGGAGCAAAACCGCTAGTCATCCTCCAAACATCACAGGACCCATCTGTGTGGTGTACAAAGCTTTCCTTCAGTGAAAGCTGTTTGGCAAAAGATTTTTCTTCTTTCTTTTTTTTTCTTTTTTTGTTTTTAACCATTTCCAGAATATTGCCAATCTTAGTCATTTCAAAAGGAGCTCACAAAATAAGAGTTTTTACTCTGATGGCATTAGCATGTAAATTGTGGCTTTTAAGAAAAGGAGATGGTTACATAAGAAATTGTCTGCATTTCAACCAGTTGCACATTGAAAGGAACTCAAGAGGCTGTCAACTGTTTGATGACTTGCTTCAGAATGTCACATACAATCTTAACTATTCCAGAACATGTCATTAGATGGAAACTAGTTTCTAGTTGTTCCTTAATTGTGTGCCACAAACCAGCTCAACTCTTTGTAACATGTGGCTCTGCTTAAGTCTCCTCAATAGGATGACATTTGTAGTGTTCAGCAACTTTGAAGGATGTGTCTGTCAAGGATGCCAGGAAATTCAATGTTTGGGAAGATTCAAACTCTTTGGAGTTGAGATGGGCCCACTCTACCATCTCTCCATCCCAAACATCTTGTTTAGAAGCATTTTGAGCACAGGGTAAATGGAAAGTGCTCTGTCAGCTTGTTCTAGCCATGCTTCAGTTGAAGAGACTTTCTGTTTGGGAAAATGTGGCTTTTGTGTTCTTTCATCCTGTCACGTTAGCAGCGCAAGTTCAAGGCTCAGGTACCATCCCTGAAGAGGGGGCAGAAGGAATGTAAGAGCTGGAGAGAAGAGCTGTGTACTGCTGTCTTCTGGACACAACATGGCCTTTGCACTCAGCTTACACTTACTACAGCTGTAGTTATCTGCATAAGATCTGGTCAAAGCCAAGCCAACAAGATAAGTTAATATTCAACATGTTTGCAATCAGTATGAATTAGACTCAGGCAATATGAATTGGACTCAGGGGGGTTCTCCCCAAAAAGAAAAGACATGAAAAGGGAAGCCAGATATGTTGGGTTGTCTTTTGGGAGGTGAAGGGGGTAATTTGAGGTGAACAGAGTGAAGACACACTGTATACATGTATAAAACTGTCAAGGAATAGATAAAAGATATTTTAAAAAGACAATATAAATGTAAACACACCTACAGGATTCATTAGCCTTTGTTTTTGATGTTTCAACTTAAATTAGATCTGTATATATAAATAATAAACTAAAATAAGTCAAAATAATTCAATTATCAGTTTGAAAGTGTGGAGTTTAAAATTGCTTAGTATGCACAGAAGCAAATATTGATGTATGGGTTGATAACATTGATAACAATGGTCCTTTATAGTATAGTGGAACTGAAAATTCCCCATCAGCTTAAGATGTTTGAGTCACATCTTGAGTTGATGGGGACTGAGCGATGTTCTCTGTGACACAGAACATCACTCATGTTTGTGGTGATGGCAGCATGAATAAGCTCACTGTGCTGTCAATCATATCTAACATAAAGCAGTGTGGTTAGGGACAATGCAGTAGAGGAAGCATGGCACTAGACAATCCTCTTACTGGTTTATATCTTACAGTTAGTGTGAGCACTTTCTACTTATTAAAGTGTTTACTGTGAAAGGGTGTCTCTGTGGCAGCAGTAACTGTGTGTGTCTCCTGTTTGCTAGGTCTCTTGGCTGCATCCAAAGGCCATATACTGTGTTTGCACTAGGTTCTCTAAGCTTCTACAATCCTCTGTGATCATCCTATAATGACGAAATTGCTTGACAATGCATTTCTCACACCATGTTCCCATTGTTCGATGATAGTAATGACCATAAATTTTATGTTAGTTAGATGTAGGCTATTAAAGACATTTGCATAACCTGCAAGTAAATTGCAGAAGACTTTTAAGTATATCCAAAATTGTAATTGAGTACACGTTCAGATTGCAAGAAGAGTTGAGAAACCAAGTCATTGCTAAAATTCTACTGCTGTCACACAGACAGTTGCTTGGCTGTATTTTGGGTAGCTTTCATGGTTTTCTTTAAAGGATATTTTTAAAGTTTTAATTTGAAAAATTATGTGTATGTTTGCATGTGTGTTTGCTTATCTGAATGTGCACTGGATATGTACAGGTTCCTACAGAGGTCAGAAAATGTTGTCAGTGAGCACACGAGAAAGGCAGGCGAGGAGAATGCAAATGTGAAATCCCTCTTCATTTCTCTTGCACTGCAGTGCACTGGGCATGCTCTGTCCTCTTGGAGCAATCTGTCAGCAATCATACATTAACTTACAGAAGAGCACCTGAGCAATTATCTCAGCCATGAGATATTTAACTTTGTTTGGTCTGTACTTTTGTGGATTTAGTGACACATCTGTCAACAAGTAATTATAATTAGGAAAAAGTCAAAGTCAGCGTAAGTGGCTGAGTCTCCTGTGAGGAAGGTCATCAGGCACCTTCTTATTTCTTGGCCAGATGGCTGGTAGATATAAAGTCTCTAGGGAGCTGGCCAATTGGTCACATAAGCATGCCTGGAGGGGTGGGACCACGTGTTCAATCAACAAGTGTGGTTGCTCATGTAATTTTTGGAACAGTGATGAGCATAACTGTTTGAGAATACATGCTACAGCTGTAGTGCCAGATGAAAGTACTTATGATCCCTATGAGCAGAAATGTTTGCTAGTCTTCAAGAACGAGTCTTAGAGGGCATGGGTGAACTGTTGTGTTTGTGAAAGCAAAGCAATCATATTCCCCAAATACTGTGAAATAAGGGGTTCTGATAGTACATTAGCTTACCTGGGAGAGAGACCGAAGTGTATGTGCGAGATTAGTTTTTAACCCAGGCTTCTAAAAACGCCCTGATGGACACATCCGGGAAAAAGACAAACTTTCTTGGTTAACAGCCAATATGAAAGAAGAGAGTAGAGTGTCCACACATACTGTCCAATATGGAAGTAAAAGCATTTCCAATTTGGAATAGAAATGGAAGCTTCTCCATTAACATATTTTTGAGTAGAGAAACAGCAAATATGAGCAAACACTTCAGAGTCTTTCAAAGCTCCACCCCCACCTCGATGACATCAGCTTAATCATAGATCTACATTATTTTCTTCCTGATATAAACGTTTTTCTAATTATTTTATTTTATGGGTATGGACATTTTGTCTGCATGATGTCTGTGCACTGTGTGTGTGTGCAGTGCCCACAGAAGCCAGAAGAAAGTGCTGGATGCCTTGAAACAGGAATTATGGACGGGTGTGAGCCATCATGTGGGTGCTGGGAAATGAACCTGGGTTCTCCACAAGAGCATCAAGTGCTCTCAACTGATGAGCCGTTTCTCCAGTCCCTGCTGTTACTGCTTTTCAGTACACCAGCCTTGTTGATCTGAGGACAAAAGCCGGCTCCTCTAATGGCAGTGATGACAGCTCCAACCTCTTGCAAGGACCCTCTCTTGACCTCACCAAACAGCAAGCCCTGGAGTGCATTTCCCTTTGCAACAAGAATTCTTTGAGAATTGGTTTTTTTTTTTTTAAATTTTTTTCACTGTTTAAGAATTTCATAAGTGCATATAATCTGTTTTCATCAAATCTGCTCCACTCGCACCCCTCCAATTCTTCCTCTACCCTGCTCCCCCCTCTTTTCCCTCCCAAATTCATGGGATCTCTCTTTTTATATTTTATCTACTGAGTAGTTCACGCGGTGCATGGGTGTGAGACCATCTGCAGGGGCATGGGCAGCCTCTCAATGGCCACATCCCTAAAGAAAACCGACTCTCCTCAGATAGGTGGTACTTCATACAATTGGGATTTTAAGTACATAATTAATAAGGTCAAACAAGTGAACAAGCCAAAGTTGAACAAGGCCAAAGAGTGCAGAACATCAACTGGACACTCCGCTTTCTTACCGAAGGCAGCGTGACAGTGACTTTCTTACCCAAACTTAGCAATAAAGCCTTCATTCGAATGAATCTTGTAAAAGATAAAAATAACTTTAATTGGCCTCTATTTCAAATGTATTTTTGCTTTAATGCATTAGTAAGGAGTACATATCACCATAATATACATTCATGTTTAATATTTTAATAACCATTTCCATATACTTAGTTTCCTGTATAATCCTTGTGTTTATTTTTACTCATTTAAAAATCATTCTGAACCTCTGAAATTAAGCATAAAATTGCCACATGATTCAGACATTCCACTTATGAAAACAATACAATAAAATATCCAAAATAAATGAAAGCAGTTTCTCAAATAGATATCTGTGCACATCTGTTCATGGTAGCATTGTTCACACTTCCCAAAAGGTGAAGATAAACCAAAATTATCGTAAGGTGAGCAGATAAATAAAATATATTGTATACATGCACTGGACTACTATTCACCCTAAGATAGATATGAATTTTAACTTATGTTACAATGTGAGTAAACCTTGAGAACTTTGTTAAAATAATGAACCAGTCAAAAAAGATGAAGATCGTGTGATTCCACTGACATCATCAAAATCATGAAAGTGTCATAGCTTAAAATTAGTATTTGTCAGCTAAAAATAAAATTATATTAAGAATTTTAAGTAGAAATGGTGACTTTTTCTGGAACAGTGGTTCTTGGCCTAACTCTTTAATACAGTTAAAATACTGTGGTGACCTCAACCGTAATTTTTTTCCTTGCTACTTCATAACTGTAATTTTTGCTACTATTATGAATTGTAATATAAATATCTGATATACAGGATATCTGCTATGTGACCTGGTAAAAGAGTCATTTGACCCCAAAGAGGTCACGACCCACAGCTTGAGAACTGATGTTCTTGGACAAGAGTCATGGGGGAGAAGGGTACAAGGTGCTTACTGCTTATGGACTTCTAATTCAAATGGTTAAAAGAACTTCATGAATGCCTGGAGGGGATGGGTGTGCAATGTCTGTAGGGATGTGTATGCAATACCTGTAGGGGGTGGATGTGCAATACCTGTAGGTGGTGGGTGTGCAATACCTGGAGGGGGTGGGTGTGCAATACCTGGAGGGGATGAGTGTGCAATGCTTGGAGGGGGTGGATGTGCAATGCCTGGAGGGGGTGGATGTGCAATGCCTGGAGGGGGTGGGTTGCAATATCTGGAGGGGGTGGGTGTGCAATGTCCGTAGGGATGTGTATGCAATACCTGTAGGGGGTGGATGTGCAATGCTTGGAGGGAGTGAGTGTGCAATGCTTGGAGGGGGTGGGCGTATAGTTAAGTGAGTGGAACGGCTCTGTAAGTGTGATAATTTCAAGTGAAAACACTCTAAGTTTAATTTTTTTTATTTTTTGAGAATTGTATACGTGAGTAATGTATTTATATCATTTCTATCTCTCCCCTCTCCCTCCAACTCCTCCCTTGTCTTATCCCACTTCCTCTCGAATCATAACCTCTTCTAAAAATTATTATTGTTTTACAAACACACACAAACATATATATATATACACACACATATATATATATAATATATATATATATATTCCCACTGAGTCCATTTAATGTTGCTCCTATGCATATGCATTTAGGTCTGACCACTTGGGATTGAAGCTCTATCAGGGAGCTCATCCCTGGAGAAAATGATTCTCCCTTTCTAAGCAGTCGCTAGTTACCTGTAGCTATCTCTTCATTGAGGAGTATGACCTTGTGAGATTCCCGCTCTCCCCCTTGGCACGTCAGCTAACGTCTTCATTGTGCAAGTCTCATATAAGCAGCCATATTGTTGCTATTTCATGAGTGTGGCATCCATGCTTACTATTTTCATACCTACAAACTTCTTTTTTCCTCGTATAAGCTAGGAAGTCTCCAGATACTTCTGTATCGGAGCTGCTCTACTCCTGCTCTGTCCATGTGTGATCCAGAAGTTTGGGCAGAGGGAGTTTGCCTGACATTCTATGGACTCCTCCACCATCTCCAGCTCTCAGTTTCGTGGTTTCTCTTGCTTAGTTCACGAGACACAAAGAATATAGTTTCAGAAGGAGTCTTTGCTGCGCACATGCGCAGACTGGGCTTAGTCTTGGGCTAGGAGCCCCAGGGAAGGAGACTTACTCAGGCTGCTCTCTTCTCCTTCCGCTGTTTTCTTGTTGGGGTATTCTCTCCATTTCTGTTTACTCTCCAGAAACTTCAGGAAAGCAGCTCAAGTCTTAATTCGTTCTGAGCATGTAATTCACTTACTTTTAAGAAGAAATTTCAAATGGGCACACCGTGTTCAGGACACTTGTCAAATGCTTGCCTGCCGCCTTCGGGGGAGACGGCAATGGGGAACTTCCAGTCTTTTCCTTTACAAACACGGGGAGTTTCTAAAGCATCCCAGCACTGACAGCAGTTTACTCCTCATCAACAATCTGTGTATGAGTTAAGATAAACAACTTGGCTCTTCAGACATAGTCACTGAGAAGACAGGATCCACACTGATCTAGTCGTCCGGGCTCGGGCACGGCATATGGCACAGATGGAGTCTTGCTTGTCTTGTATGCTTCACCACAGTGAAGGGACTGGGAAAACAAACCTGCTTTGGGTTTTATTTCCTGGGGTCCGTTTGACTTGCTGAGCCCAAGCATGTTAGAGCATCCCGTTGTGGGACAAGTAAAGGCACACTCCAAGCTGTGCTGGGCATTTCCTCATTAGCCGAGATGCTCTATCCTTTGCACAGTCCGCGTGAGAATTTCAAGCAAGATGGGAATAAAACAGACTCAGCCAAGGCCACTGGGGACCTGTCTTCTTGCAGCTGATCCTAGGGTTTTCGCAGTTGTGTAGACGAGAGGGGATTTTTCAGGAACCTTTCACTGTTACTTTCTTTTTAGGTACTTTACTATCTCTTAAATGTGTGAGGAGCAAATGGATTTGGCACCCAAGGCCCACTTGTAGTGCAGAGACAGCGACAATGGGAGGAGTCCAAGAAGACTAGGGGGGCCTTTGCTGAAGCCACTGCGTTGGATGGAAAACAGCGTTGGATGGAAACTGCAAGACAGCGGGTGGATCAGGAGAGGGGTGCTGTCCATGGTTCGGATTCCTCAGACCTCCGGAGGACTGGCACATAAAGCTTTCATATCTTCCTGTTTTCTCCTCGTTCCCACACCAACGATCCTGCTTGTGAGTGAGCTACAGGTAAAATCCGGCTCTTCTGTGTGTTCAGCTGATTCTGAATCCCGGCAAGCCTCTGGCTGAAACCTTAACTTTGGTGTCGGCTACCTCAGCTGTGTGCCTGCAGTAAAAAGATAAATGCCTCTTTCACCACAGCCACAGAAGTCAAAGAAAGTCTCGTTTTCTGAATACATCCTGGGCTGACAAATTAAAACGCTGGACTTGTATTTGTAACACTCTACACGTCAGGAGCAGCCAGTGTACCCCATAATCCTCATATACGATTGCACTGAAGGCATGTTGACTGTAGACAGTCCCAGAATCTTTATTCCATCCACTGGCACTCTCCAAGCCACAGATAATAGAATGTGCCCTAACTACATCAAGGAGGATGGTAAGTTATTCAATGGTACCAGAGGCTCCTGGGAGCTAAAGATGCATCAGAGAGCAGTTTGAATGTTGTTACAGATGGGCCTCTCCACTCAGGATCTGGAAGAGCCACCATGGGGCACAGCACCTCAGCCTTCATATTGATGTTAGGTGAAGCGTGCTCCCACCAGGTCCTGTTTCCTGTTGTTTCTCAACCAAGACCTGCCACATTTTCAGGAATGCTCATCTTTGAGCCTTAAGTGAGAATAAGGAGATGAAAAGAATAAAGAGAAGGAAGAAAGATGGGGAAGGAGGAAGAGAAAGAGGAAAAGGGGGCCTGCTAGTTCCTACTACTTATAGCTCTCTTTCCTACATCAGGGTACTCAGGAACTGCACATCAACGCTTATGCTTTCCGCCTCTAGACTGGGTGTTCTCTCCTTAACTATTGTTGACTTAGTGTTGACTTTCAAACACTACCATTCACGGCACGGGGATCCCAACTCCACTCCTGGATCCCACACCAGGAAGCTGATGAGAAACTTCAGGATGAATTCCAGCAGGAGAGGAGGGCTGGGCAGGAGGAGGAATGGAGGGGGTGGACAGGCGGGTAAGGGAGGGAACAGCTACTTGGTTCTGACAAGATTATTCATGTAATCACACCCTGTAGAGAATCAGAACTTGGGCAAAGTATTTTTAAGTGCATTAACTATTCCCACTTGAGGGGAGGGACATGAACAGTAATCTGAAGATGGGCACATCTGATTTGTGACCTCAGTCATTGAACCTGAAACTTTTTTGTTATTCTGGTTTTTGTAAACAACCAGTAATTAAAGATTCTTAGTGGAAGATACACTTACTTTGAAACAGGCAGAACCAAATCATTGTTAGGCCTTACATTTGTAAGTTTTGTTGAGGCTGGTTTTGCAAAGACATTGACGCTTCTCACTTGACTTTGCTCATCACCTCTGGGTATTGGTCCATGTCATAGTCTAGCCAGACCAGGTCTTCAGTGAGCTTTGTGCTCACCTAGTTTTCTCTCACTGTTCATGTAAAAGCAAACAGCATCAGCCAGAAGTGCTCAGGAGACTTGGAGACATTACAACCTTCTTCATTTGCAGGAGACATCTTGCTGTCCACCTCAAGTCCTTGGCAGATCGAACATCTTCCTTCTTGCATAGGCTCCACCCTTCCTTCAGATATCTGGAATCTACAAAACATTGACTTCTCTAGTGAGGTTGTCTAAAGGACTCAGCCCTGGGTTTACTACAGATTATTATTATTTTTAATAGCACTATTAATTAGTTACTATTACTATGCACCCCTGGTTTCCAGCACACTGCAATCATCTCTGTGGACTTATTATATACAAAAGAATAGAAAGAGGGTGTGAGTAAAGGTCTAGTCTGTGATTTTCAGTGTCTCAATCAGACAAGACCGCAGTATCAAAATATCACAGGCATGTGCTTTCTTACACTTCAAGGAGTTTAGAATTATAAGTCAAAGTATTGACAAGTTCAGTTCTGTGGTGAGCTCCTTTCTGGGGTTCCACACTCTTGCTGTATCCTCACTCAGGAAGGACGTTTTCTTGCACCTGTTCTTGTGAGGGCATCCTCCTGAGCTGGCTGCTTCCCAAATACCCCTCTAATGCAATTACACTGGAGATTTGGGCTTTAAATTGAAAATGGGAGAGGTACAAACATTTAGCTTATAGCATTTGGTAAAGACACTCATGCTATCAAGAACTATGTGGAAAATTTGTAGTTTTGGTTGTCATGGAGATTAGGATAACACTGATGTTTAGTAGAGATGTTAGACATTCTGTAATACACAACTCAATGACATTTTTCCCCCAATGCGCTCTCTCTCTCTCTCTCTCTCTCTCTCTCTCTCTCTCTCTCTCTCTCTCTTTGTGTGTGTGTGTGTGTGTGTGTGTGTGTGTGTCTATGTAAGTTAGCTTTCCATGCTGTAACTAAATATCTGAGATATTTACACTAAAAAGAGAAAATATTAGCTTTGGCACCCATGTTCAGAGGCTTCAGTCTAATATTGGGCTACCCCATTGCTTTGGGCCTCAGGTAGACATGGCATATGGCAATGAGAGAGGGCGCCAAACCAGTTGCACTATGAGCCAGCAAGAAAACAAAGAGACAAGTCAATGGCCCATCCCCAGTGTCCTGAGATCTCACATCTAAAAGGTCTCAGGAAACCAAGTCTTGAACACATGGGTTCAGGGTGAATGGCCAAGACCCAAGGATAACACTCAGAGCTCTGTGCAGCTTTTCCAAATGTGCCATTGAATAGTCACAAGGCTGTGCATAATCATCCAAGCCTACGACACGATTCTGCTGTGCTTAGAAAGGAAAAATGCATCTTATGTATGAATTTTTCAGATTATGGAAATGGAGACGTGCTTTTTTCACAGCTTATTGAATTTAACGTGTTGTTCCATTTGCATTTCTGACTATTACATTCATGGAGTTTCTGTGGGCCTGTGAGTCACATTATCTAGAGTGCTTGGTCTTAACAACTACACTTTAAAATACATGTTTATAATTAATTATGCATTATACTATTTTGTTTTAGAGTTGAGATACTTTATTTCTATCTTAAAATGATGTTCTGACCCCAATTATCTTATTTATGAATTTATGATTAGTAGTCATTACAAAATATATGTTAATAAAGTGTTTTGATTCATGGATGGTCCATTGTTTATTTGATCCGTCTTGACAAGTCTCTGATTGATGAATACTGGATTAATTTCAATATTTTCCTGTTATAAATAATGCCAAGATGAATGACTTTATATATATCATCTCATATCTTCACAGTGCTTGTATTTTTAATGATTATATTAAAACTCAGGGAATTTTTCATGTAAAAATCTATCTTCCAACAAAAATGGAATACCTAGTGATCTTGATTTCACACTCCAGTTGATAACAGCCTGGGTTCAGAAGTAGTTGTCCACTCTGGACCTTGCACATGACATTTCTAGGCATGCTCATAGAAGATTTAGACAACACAATTATCCTAATCAAGAGGCTGAAAGTCCAAGCGTCGACACAGAAGATTTCATCTGAAGCCTTTTCTCTTCTTAGCTTGTAAGTACCACATATTCTCCTTGTTCTCAAGAGCTGTGGTGCCGGTGCCAGGGGTGGGGAGCAAGTGTGAGGATGAGAGCAGGTTTCCTAAAGTCTCATCATACACAGCCACTAATGCTGTGTGTGTGTGTGTGTGTGTGTGTGTATGTGTGTGTGTGTGTGTGTGTGTGTGTGTGTGTGTGTGTGTGTGTGTATCATAGCTCTAACCTTATGGACCCATTTAACTTTAATTGCCTCCTAAATGCCCTGTCTCCAAATACAATCACATTTGGGGATAGGGCTTTGGTATATGGGTCTCAGGATAGACACAATTCACTTCACAGCCAAGGTGTGTCTTTTAAGGTGGACTGGGGTCATCATCATACATTGGCTGCTTAACACTGACCAATGTCCTTTGTCATTTGTTAGCACTTAGGGCTGCTACTTTAAAAAAAATTAAATGATTTGTTTTTATTATATGTACATTGGTGTTTTGTCTGCATGTATGTGTTTTGTCTGCATGTCTGTGTGAGGGTGCCAATTCCCTGGAACTGGAGATGCAAACAGTTGTTTGTTGCCATGTGGGTGCTGGGAATTGAACCGGGGTCCTCCGGAAGAGCAGCCAGTGCTCTTAACCATCTCTCCAATCCTGGCTGCTATATTTCTTATACCAAAAATAAAAGGAGGCTGAGAGTGTAGCCCAGGCAGTAGAGTGATTGCCTAGCATGCATGAGGCCCTTGGTTCAATTCCCAGGACCCATAAACTGAGCACGGTGGATGCACAGCTGTAATTTCAACACTCATCAAGTGGACGCAGAAAGGTCAGAAAGTTCAAGGTCATCCACGGCTGCATAGGGAATTTGAAACCAGTCTGAAATACAGGAAACCTTGTCTCAAAAATAAATAAGTAAAAGAAATTTAATTGTTATTATTTTCATGTGCTAGTTTGGATCTAGAATGTTCCCTGAAGGCTTCTATGTTTGGGGCCTTGTCTTCAGCATCACACTGCTGGGAGACGACAAAACCTTTGAGAAGTGGAGCCTAGTGAGAAAGGTGTGGTTATGGGAGGTGGCCTTAGAAGGGATGTAGGACCTCAGTTTTCTTCTCCTCTTTGTTTCCAGGTGTGAGGTGATTGGGTTTGCTCCATCACACTGTCCCAGCCATGAAAGCACTGAGGCCCAGTGGACTGACACCACTGAAACCTTAAGCCAAAATGACCCTTTTTTTCTTCATAACTTGACTGCCATAGGTGTTAGCTATAGTAATGGAAAAGTGACCAATGCACTCTCTCTCTTTTTAAAGATTTGTTTGTTGTTATTTACAAGAATGTGTAGAATGTGTGTGTCTATGTCTACAAACACATGTGTGCATGTACTTACCAAGGTCAAAAGAAGGTGTCAGGTCGCCTGGAGTGACAGGCACCTAACGAAGATGCTGGGAAGTAAACTCAGTCCTCTGAAAGAGCAGCCAGTGTTCTGAACTGCTGAGGCATCTCTCCAGTCCCATAATCCATTATCTCGATAAAATGGGAAAACAAAATTGGGAGACACTGGGGGGAGGGCATGAGTTTCCGGCACAGTGGGAGGTCATGCACACTTTTATGAAAGCAGAGAATACTCTTAGGTGTTTATATACCAACAGAATGTCACCTTGCTGAAGAATGGAACTGGAGATCCATGACCAAACAAACTATGACAATTGTCCCCAGTGTGAATTACATAACTGAGTCACCCACTTGGCCCTGCGTGTCCTCAGGTCTGGGTCCCTCCTCTATCTCTTTGGCTCCTGGGGTGTCTGCCTTCACTGAGGTACACTGCCTTCCCTTGCATGTCTCCTATATATGAAAACATAGGGAGGAAACCTGCAGACCCCACCAGTCGCAGGGTGTGCTCTAGTTTTTTTTTTTTTTCTTCTCCTGCTCCTAGGAATGTCTCCAGGGCTGTGGAGCTGCCACTCCTTGGGAAATTGATTGCTACACTCTCTTTCCTTGTGCATTGCAGACACCACTTGCTCTGTTTTCCAGTCAACTGCAGTGGGAGGGATGGAGGCCAAGTCCCAGAGCTGCTGAGAACTGAACCCAGGCTCAACTGGCCACCCTGTCCAGCTCTTTGGCTCAGAAGGGAGCCAGGATGTTTATGTGTGCGTTTTCTTTCCTAAGCCCCAGCACGCTGCTCACAGAGTAACAGGCAATGGATTATAAAGGAAATCAAGCAGTTCCGGGGGTTCCTGTCTTGATCAGCAGCTGCGGGTTCTATAAAGACACTAGATAGATAGAGGAAGAGAGCAACATGCAGCAATCAGCTTCCTGTGGAACTTCCAGGTCTTTCTGTGTCTAGTAGAGTTGGAAATTTCCGGTGACCGGCACCCCTTTTTCCAAGAGAAATAAAAAGGATGCAGCCTGTGCACCATGGTCAGTGACAGGTTCATGAACATGAACAAACCGACTGCCTGTTTTCCAAGTCCTGGATTTCTTTTTTTATGCTTGACACACAGCGCATAACAAATACCCTTTCTTGGTTTGGACTGATTAATAGTGAATGTGGAATTCCCTGGGCCAGTCTTTGTTCTAAGGGAGACATTTTCCTTTGCTGGTGTCATTTATCTTCGACAACTGTCTCCAGACCACACCCCTCGAGTGTGAGAACATCTGCCACAACTCTAACATTGAAAAGCACCAGACACGGACAGGGTGGTCACACTCGGATGCAGGGCAGAGAACCTGCTTTCCCCCACTGTTTTTGTAAAGCCTCTGGGATGTATGACCATCTCCTCAGGTTGAAGCAATTATTGAGCACTAATAGTGTACTTGGCGGAGTACTCGACCTCATTTTTCCAATCCAGTGAAAATGGAGGCTGCAGGAGCTGAGAAATAATGCCATGATCACAGAACTACACGCGGCAAGAAGAGGGCTTCACCCCAGCATGTTCTCGCTTCATTCATTATTACGTTTAATGGCCACTGAGGAGATAATGGCTAGCTGCCACCCGAAACCGATGCTCTGGCGTTCCATCCCTTCAAATTCTACGTTAGAGAGCTGAATTATGTCAAATGGCGTTTTACTCTGCCACAGCTGGTGTCGCGGGAGGGGGGACTAGTGGAGCCACTCAGGCAAAGGTCAGCCACTGTGAAGCAATCTCGATAGGTCAGACAGGGAAAACCCTTTACCCCAGACCTTTAGCCCATTTGCTGAGAACAGAAGATAGGTTGAATATACACAGGTCATGTATAAATTCTTCCTTTGCATTCTTGTTCTTTCTTTTTGTTAGCGTATGTGAATCCTGTAACACAATCGGTTTTACGATGACATTTTCATATCTGTGCATAAGCTGCTTCGATCTTGTTTATCACCTCATTCCTTACATCTGTTTCCCTCCCCCCTCTTCCCAACCCCTTATTTCCTACTAACATCCTTCCTGCTTTCATGTCTTTAAAGAATTATTTTAGAGCCCCATAAAATAAAAAATACGATTTACTTGTCTAGATCTGGCTTCTTCTCTCAACAGTGATTTTTCAGGTCCTCTCATTTTCCTGCAACTGACATTTTTTTTCTTTTTAATGGCTGAATAAAACTCGGGTGGAGAGTGGGGAAGGCACTATGTCTCTATGTCCCAGTCAGCTTCAATTGTCATTTGACACAGCCTGGAGTCATCCTAGAGGAAAACCTCAACTGAGGGACTGCCTAGATCGGATTTGCCTGTGGGCATGTCTATGGAGATCATCCTGATTATTGATGCAGAAGGGCACTGGCTGCTGTAGGCAGCACCAGCCCTAGGAAAGCAGTCCTGGGCTCTGTAAGACAACTAGCTAAGGAAGAGCAGAGGAGCAAGCCAAGTGAGCCTCATTCCTCTGTGGTTTCTGCTCCATGTTCCTGCTCAGAAATCCCTCAGTGGTGGACTGGGACCAAGAAGTATAAGTAAAACAAACCCTTTACCCCTGCAAGCTGCCTTTAGTCAGACTCTTGTCACAGGAATAGAAAGAAAACAAGATGGACGTGTGTGTGTGTGTGTGTGTGTGTGTGTATGTGTGTGTGTGTGTGTGTGTGTGTGTGTGTGTGTGTGTTTCCTTTATCTATGTATCTCTTAACAAGCACCTAGACTGGTTACATAATGCTTCCACTGATGTTGGCTCTTTTGGCTCCATACCTAGGAACAGTGTACCTGAATGCTATGGTAATTATATATTTAGCTTTTAGAAACACATATTCTAATTTCTATCATGGAAATACAATACCCCCACATCCCCAAAAAAACAGAAGAAAATAATTTTAACGAACATCGTGCAAGAGGACAGGTTTCCTGTCTTCTGTAAAGGCCAATGGTATGAGCAGTAGGTAAAGACCTCACCAGTGCTTACCAGCTCTTCTCTCTGTGGCCACCTCGCTTCACTCTACCTGGGGAGAGCAGTCTCTATGCTGCTGGCTTTTCTTCTTTCCTCTGTGATGCTGGCCTGGCAGCCAGGGGGTGCATCTTATGGGCAGAGCCAGCTGTAAATATTCTGGGCTGCTCTGCTCATCAGGACTGAGTCTCTGTCTGGTGTCTTCAAATATATGACCTTGGGATGAAGGATGTGTTATGGGCACATAATAATGCAATAATCCCCACTGAGGTATAACAGCAGATTACATCTGTTTCCACCCCATAACTTGCCAAAACTTACTTCTCATACATAACCACGATTATCCCCTGTTCCTTTGGAGTTTTCCTATCTTGCTTCTCCAATAGATGGCCCCCATCACTCCCTCTGGCTCAGGTCCCCTTTCCCCAGCATGAGATGTCTAGCTCCCTGATGCAGTCTTTCAGTTGAAATTGTCTCGCCTCTCCAGGCTGTACTCTTTGGATCATTCTTGACACTTTCTAGCAGTTCCTGGAGATGGGACAATATAGAGGACTCCTAATGCTGCAGACACAGACAGGGGTCTCTCAGAATGGCTTCCTGACACTGCAACCAAAGGATGAAGGGATAACTTTCCTGAGCCCATATGGGGGTTCTAGAAGTCCTGTCTGCTTAGGCTGCAAATATGACTCCTTCTGTTCCCTAAAGTCTATCATCTCTGTATATATCTCTATGTATGTATCTATCTTCAATCATCTATCTCCAGCATCTATCTATTTATATCTATCGATCTCTCTATCTAGTCCATCATCTGTCTTCATCTCTATTATATATGCCCATCATCTATATGTCATCTATTTATGTCTTTATCTATCATCAATCTATCTCTTTCATCTAATCTATATACTAATCATCTCTATCTGTCCAAATCCCTATCTATAATTTTTGCCTATTATCTATACTTATCATCTATATCTATTATTTATATTACCATCTCTATCTATATACCATCTATTTATATGTCATTAATCTCTGTCGTATCTATCATCTATATATCTATCTATCTACCTATCTGTCTGTCTGTCTGTCTGTCTATCTATCTTTGTTCTGTATTCACTACTGTACTTCAGAGCCTTCCCACAGTCACTCCTCTCAAAGAGTAGCTGCTCTCCAGCTGTTTTGGTTCTGACCCTTGGAGATACTAGTGATTGGCAGCTGTCAATACTTAATAGTCTTCTCTCTCATTCACACTTATGTTTCATACAAACTATTGAACGATGCCTGCTGGTTCTGTGCAGTCACGTGATCCATTATGCAGCTTATCAGAGCAAGAGGGGGACTAGAAAGAAGATGTGAGATGGTTCTGGATTCCACCCGGGGTTATAAATGGATCTTGTTTTAGATCAACTTTAGTTTTCTCTTGGCAGTCTTCCCACTCAGCAGGGGGAAAAAAAACCAAAGAGAAATTCAACATAAGACAAACAGTGGGTGAAAAAGTTGTGGTTCTTACATAATAATAATAACCAAAAATGTTTTTCAAGCTAATAAGATTGAGCTTACATTGGCCTTAAGCCTATTTACCTTTTTAAGCAACAAGACTATTGAGAGACTTGGAGTACAGTGAAATCTTTCTTTATTCTTATGTTGCAATCTTAATACTACATGCACACAGATATTTATTTTTCTTGGCGAATAACTTTGATCACTTACTTCAAGAAAGTCAAGTTAAAATGTAATCATCTGCAATAATAGACGAGAGCAGGTCATCTCATAGGAGAAAAGCTGTCTGATGAGATCATGTCAGGTGGCAACCGTGCTTTACCCTGACAACAGCTGCGCAGGGCATGGAGCATCCAAAGTCTACTTACATTGCCAAGTGGTGAGAAATGGGTAAAAGAACAATCACTTTTCTATTGGGATGAAACAGTACTTTAGATTCTACCATTAGGGGTGTGTGTCCCTGAGGATACTTCTGAGAGCATTCTTTTTTTTTTTTAATTTTCTAGCAAGTTTTGTATTTAAATGTTCATTTAATTCCATGGCCACATTGTGTTTCAGGCAACATCATCAATGGCAAGTCCAAATTCTGAATTGTGCTTAATTTATTTTATTCATCTATTTGTGTGTGTGTGTGTGTGTGTGTGTGTGTGTGTGTGTGTGTGTGTGTACAGGTACACACATCCATGCATGCATGTCTAAAGACCAGAGGAGGGCACAGGTGTCCTTCTCTATCACTTTCCACCTTACTCCCTTACTCCCTTGAGACAGGGTCTCTCACTGAACCTAGAACTATGCTGGCAGTCAGCAAGGGCCAGATTCCTCCCTCTCAGTCCTTCACAGCACACACAGGCATGCCTAGCCTCATGCTTGGGTGCTAGGGATCTATATTCATGTCTCCTTGCTTGCACAGCCAGTGTTCTTACTCAAAGAGCCATCTCTCCAGCCCCTCAAGTCTTGATTGTCAAGAAAAGCAGTCCATAGTCATCACTGACATTATTATGTGCCGAGAAGGAGGAGAATGCAAATAGAATCTCTGCTAGCAAAATGGCTCATCCCACCATGCCACATTTGGAAGAGGAGCAGGTGGTAGAGAGAAAATCAAAATGAGATAAGAAGATGAAATATTTTGAAAATAGAGTATAAATGGACATTTCCTGTGTCCTGTCCCAAATAACCAACTCAGAAGCTGAATATGAATTATAAATGCTTGGCCAATAGCTCTGGCTTGTTACTAGCTAACACATTTAAATTAATCCATTTCTAATAATCTATGCATTGCCATGTGGCTCATGGCTTAACCTGTCCTCTAGCATGTTTTGCTTCCTAGGTGGCTGGCTGATATCTCTCTGACTCTGCCCTCCTTCTTCCCATTATTCTCAGTTTGGCTTTCCCACCTAACTTCCTGCCCAGCTACTGACCTGTCAGCTTTTTATTAACCAATGAGAGTAATACATATTCACAGTGTAGAAAAGGATTGTTCCATAGCAATAGAGGAGAACACAAAGATGAATGTTACCAAAAATTCCATCTCATAATGACAACTGCAATGTTCCTGATGCTGTTTCCTTGCCTCTAGGTGTTTTTGCTTTAAGGAATCCTTTGGTTTTTGATAGATTTACATGAAATTACTTTTGTGTTGTGATTATTTCAAAAGCAATAGGTAAGTCTTGCGGGGGGGGGGGGAACACTGTAATGAAAACAATCTGTTTTCCAAATACACAAATATATACCCATGTTTAACATTTGAAAATTTATATTGATTTTCCGTCCAATGTATTAAGTAACATTTGGAGTAAAAAGAAAATGAAGTTCAGAAAGTTCAGACTGGGAAATAAGCACGGCCGATGTATGAGATTAGGGAAATGATTCTTCTTCTCAACTCTCAATGCTTGGCACTGGACATTTTTATGATAAGATTTGCGATGCTCCTTACATGTAGGGAGTGTCAGGCCCCACAATTAATGGCTTAATCACAGCACTATCTCTAAACTCAGATGTCAATTGCAAGTAGTAAGTTACCCACAGTAGATCTGACTTGGCTGTACCTTGGAGGCAACTATGACCTTCCCCCTCAGGTTCAATTCATTTCCTAAGGCAGCTCACAAAACGCAGGGAAGCACTTTGCTACAATTGTATCAGCCTACTGGATTAACAAGCGTTGCTATAGAGAACACAGGTAAATAAACAGCTGGATGAAAAAGTCCAAGGAGTAAGGGCCAGAAGGCTCCCAAGTGCAGGAGTTCCTATACTATGGAATTGGGGTACACAATCCTCCTATTGTGTGGGTGTGATAGCCACCCAGAAGCTCTACAAACCTTATTCTTCTGAGATTGTCACGGAGGGTTCTTCATGACTGATTATTAATTCAATCTCCAGGCCTCTCCTTCCCAAAGAGTAGCAAGTGGATTTGAAGTTTCCAAGCTTCTAATATGTGATCCTTTTTGTGATTGTCCCTTGTCCAGGAACCCTCAGGAGTCACACATTAGAACAAAGTCAATTCTAGAACGGTAGCTTAGGAAGTGACAAGGTTTCAGGCATCCATCAGGAAGCACGTGTGTGTTGCATGCTACAGTATCATAGTTGTTTATAGGCCAAGCCTTGTCCTTTCCTGGCAATTTGGTGAATCTTTCAACACTTTAAAAAAGATTTCGTTTTCATTTTATATGTATGGGTGTGTGTGTGTGTGTGTGTGTGTGTGTGTGTGTGTGTGTGTGTGTACCATGTGAGTGCAATGCCCACAGAGGTCATAAGAGGCACCAGAAGACTTGAAACTGGAGTTACAGATGGCCGTGAGCTGCCATGTGGCTACTGGGAATCAAACCTGGATTTTTTCCAAGAGCAGCAAGTGCTCCTAACTGCAGAGCCACCTCTCCAGCCCTAAACTCTTATTAAATCATGGAAACTACATTATCTAAAGAAGCAAAATTGTTTTGTATTGTTACTATTTGTGACTTCAGTTTTAATTTAAAGTGACATGATGACTAGCTTGTGTTATTAAACATTCTCTTAAAAATTAATTTTTGCTGGGCAGTGGTGGTGCACGCCCTTAATCCCGGCACTCAGGAGGCAGAGCCAGGTGGATCTCTGTCAGTTCGAGGCCAGCCTGGTCTACAGAGCGAGATTCAGGAAAGGCACCAAAACTACACAGAGAAGCCCTGTCTCAAAAAAAAAATGATAATAACAATTTTTGATGGCATTCTTTGATCTATTTTGTGACTCCCTGTCACGAGGCATTAAATTGGCTTTGTCTGTGTCCAGAGAATAATCTTTGTAGTAAAAGATTATGTGTAGTAATTTTCATCTCTAGCTTACAGATCTGTAGCTCACAGAGGTGAAGTGTTGGCAGAAAAGTATAGATTATACCATCTGATCTACCTGTGTGTAGGATTGCGGTGGTTTGAAAGAAAGTGGCCCCCAATGGGTGTAGCAGTCTTAGGAGGAGTAGGTGTGGTCTTGTTGGAGGAAGTGTGTCACTGTGCAGATGGGCTTTGAGGTCTCCTTTGCTCAAGCGATGCTCAATGTGGTACACAGTTCGCTTCCTGTTGCCTACAGATGGAGATGTAGAACTCTCAGCTCCTTCTCCAACACCGTGTCTGCCTGCATGCTGCCATGTCCCCCACGATGATAATGGACTGAACCTGTGCATTGTAAGCAGTCCCAGCTAAATGTTTTCCTTCCTAAGAGTTGCTGTGGTCGTGGTGTCTGTTCACAGTGACAAAACCCTAACTGAGACAGGGATTATTTTACAGCTGGTGAGAACTCCAAGGCTGGAGATACAGCTCAGAGGTAGAGCTCTGGAGTTCCCTGTCAAAGGCCTTAGGTTAGATGCCCAAAACCACAGAAAATATGTGAAACAAAACAAACACCAAACCAAAAAAAGCAAACCAAAACAAAGGTAAGGCGACTAAAAGACTTAATTTGTGGTGGGCAGATTTCCTGCCCTTAACACACATTATGTGAGAGACATTCTTCTCGGACCTTTATGTGCGCCTTGGTCTCCTAATGAGTTCATACTGGGTTGTATTGATTTTTACGTATAGCGTGTGTGTGTGTGTGTGTGTGTGTGTGTGTGTGTGTGTGTGTGTGTTCATGCCTCTGTCCGCACGTGGAGTCAGAGAACAACTTGCTGAAGTCAGTTCTTCCCTTTCACCATGTGGGTTCCAAAGACCAAACTCAAGCTGTCAGGCTTTGCAGAAGTGCCTTCTCCCCTGAGCCGTCTTGCCAGCCTGCCACTAGCCTTCTATAAGGCCAACCCTTAGGATGCATTAGGAAGGAGTGAGCTCCTGTCAGCTGCTTCTGCTCATGTGAATTTCGCCTAAAGAAGCATGATGATTGCTTCAGCATGTTTTCCACCCAGAGCTTCCCAGTCCCGATGCAGAAGCATTTCTGCTGGGGTAATTTCCACGGTCACATCAAACCAGGAAATCAGAGTGGCAATGTTTTGTTGTTGTTGTTGTTTGTTTGTTTGTTTTTTAGGTATCTGAATGTTCGGTGTACTTAAAGACCACTTTCATTCCCAAATTAGTTCTTTATGATGGCCCACATTTTTCTAGAAACAGAAAAATAATGGGCTGTTTGTGTTATTGAGTTCCCTGTGTTGGGGATCATCAATGTTTATAGGAAGGAGTTCTCTGGACTGATGGAAATATAGGCAGAAAAGTGCTGGTTTTTTCCTATTTTTTTTTATAGTTTCATTTAATACTACTATGTACTCTGCTCATGGTTTATTATCTTGAAAGGGCTTTTTAGCTAGAATCACATCTTGCTTTGATATGTTACCATAACAGTGATGGCTAGCTGCAATTAAACCTTTAGAATTAATCTACCCTCTCTGAGAAAAGGTGAGTGAGAAGGTTCAGGATTCACACTGAGAAGTGAAAATATGTAACTCAGAAATGAGGGGTTGGGGGAAGTAGCTCAGTTGGTAAAGCCTTTGCCTTCCATGTGCCTGTTACCCCAGTACTGGGGTGGCAGAGAGAAGAGGTTCCCGGGAGCTTGTCGGCCAGGGCTCCTAACCGAATCCATAAGCTCCGAGTTCAGGAAGAGATTGTGTCTCAAAAATTAAGGAGGAAAATACTGAAGAAGACACCAACGTTGACCTCTGGCCTCCATATACATACAGACACATGTGTGCGCGCGCACACAAACACACACACACACACACACACACACACACACACACACACACACACACACACAGATCCCAGACACAGCCTTGTTATGGTTTCTGTTGGTTTAATCTCTTGTTTTAATTCTGAGACCATATGTTATTGAATGCAATCTCTTCCAAACCTTGAAATTATATTCCATGGATGGAAATAAGATTTATGTAACATGTATGATATATAGAAAATTAGCTTCTAGCTTTGGTGTCAAATCCTTTCCCGTGCTGGCTCCAGACAGTCTTCCAACACAAAATGCACTTGTACAGACTAGAGAAAAAGGCAAAAGCCCTTCTATGGAATGCCGTTCATTGCAGTATACATGGTGGTGCTCAGGTGCAGTCCAAGCCTGGGGCTGCATAGCAAGGGCCTGTCTCCAGACAAACTATTTTAAAGAAAATATTTAATGACATAGGAAAGTTGTTATGACGTATGTGGGAAACAGAACAGATTAAGAAAGTATGGCCCAGACAGCAACGAATCTGCCAAAGGTGTTTAGGAGTGGCCAGACAGGGATGGTGGTTTTCCTAGAGGAACCTGCTAAACAGTAGCAGGTTGGCGTCTGAAAGCTAAGTGATAGAACTGTAAGAACCTTTCTCTGCTTCCTTCAGCTTAACTGTATTTTGTATAGCATGTATGTAATACCTCACAAGCGTAAAAAGTTATCATATAGTATAAACTTTCTTGGAGAAGGAATAAATTGACCAGACTAACGTAAAAAAAGAAAAAAAAGAAAAGAAAATCAGCTTCTAGTCCTTCATTCTGCTGTGTTTAGTTGTGGAACTGAAATTAGTCAATATCTGTGACTGTCAGCTACATTCAGATTGAACAAACTCTCATGCCAGTGTCTGGCACCATGTTCTCATCCCTTCATCTTAATCTTGACAGCAATATTACTAGATGAATATTCCTACAGCCATTTGAAGTTAAGGACGTTGGGCTTTCTAAAGGTTTGTCAAACAGTCGGACTGAATTATATCAATCGGTCCAAAGCTGCAAACCTAGCTCGGGTCTTCCAGATGAAAAGCTTTTCCTTGGTCTCTCCTCCCTCTGCTTGATAACATTTGAATAATTGAGAGCATCGTGGCTGTTAGATACGGTACTGGGAATGAATCTCAAAGACAGATACTAAGCAAGCCGGGCACAATAGCGTTCAGGGTCCATGCATATGAAATCCAAACGCTGCAGGCAAAAGTGGTCCATGAGGACGGGAAACAGGCTGTGGCTGACAGCTGTAAGAAGGTGTGTTTAACAGCACAGGAAATTTCTGGAAGGCCCATGAAGGGATTTTCCATGGAGGGTAGGGATGCTCTACATCTTGTTTCATGACTGCACTCAACCGACAAAGCTCCTAGTACTGAAATCTGAAACTGTTCTCTTTACCGTGTGTTGACATGTCTCAATTTAAAGACGGGAGAGTATTATATTTAAATGACTCGAAGTGTGGTTTCCACCAGCTGCTTTCCTGGGGTGCTGTAAAATGAATCCGTGGGGGGATTTTTTTACTTTGGAGTAGAAAGCAGAAAATGGCACATTCAATGCCAACAGTGTCTTCAAATACAACTTGGCCTGTGGTTTAGGTATCAGTTCTGTTCTTCTGTAGGTGCTTGGCTAACACAGATTGCACTAGCCAAGTCATCGAGAAGTCAGATGGCACATCCCAGGTCCAGGACTATGTGTTGGGGTGGAAACAAGAACTAGTTGTAAACTGTGTACTACAGGATACTTACTTAAGTGACAGGATTAATAAAAAGAGAAATTGAAGGGACACAAGAAAACCACACGGACAGCAACAACTCCTGCTGCTTTCCACTTTTGCATTTTCAGGTTTCTGTCTTGAACATGACTTGCTTTTAAGGAGCAAAATGTTTAAAATGTCAGCTAACAAAATATAAGTTTGGGTTGAATGTCAACATATTTTGGAAGTGAAAATATCTGGACTAGATAATATCAATATTCTGCCTTAGCTTGTGCACCAGGAGTACACTTTGTGTTTCTGTGTGGCCCCAGAAAATTCACTATAAATATGCAACATAAATCTTTGGCATCCCTGTCTTGTAAATGTGGAGACTGGTGATGAAGTCATATTTGGAGGCACATATCTCTTTAGCTTTTTCCATTTGCTATAAGCCTGATGCTCTGTGTTTGAAACTTTAATATGTATAACTAATAACAGTGTTGCAGTTTCATCTCTGTGGCTGTGAGAAAACACTATTACCAAAAGCAACTTGGGGAGGAAAATTTATTTCAATTTACACTTCCAGGTCACAATCCATCACTGGGGGAAGTTAGGGCAGGAATTCAAGGTAGGAACCTGCAGGAGTGTTTGATATTTCTGTTCACTATTACCTTCAACAAAGGAACTCGCTCACAGCTAAGGGAGGACAGCATGCTGCTTGTTAGTTGGCTTGCTCACTGGCTTATGCTCAGCTAGCTTTCTTATAGAGCACCAGACCACCTTCCTAGGGAATGGTGCTGCCCACCATGGGCTGGGCTCTCCTACATCAGTTAACAATCAAGACAATCCCACACAGACTTGCTCATAGGCCATTATGATTTAAACAATTCTCTAATCAAGGCCTTCTTCTCAGGTGACTCTGGACTGTGTCATGTTGACAGCTAAAGCCAACTAGGACAAGCAACAAATCTGAATAGCAAACACAGTGACATCTTACACTGTTCTGAGGATGAGGCTTAAAAAGGATATGGGAAGATCTTTAGTGACAGACCTTTAGTTTATTCTAACGGTTAATGTTAAATACAGTGACAGTTCCTTTAGCACGTGCTATGTTCAGAATTCAGACATGAAAAAAAAAACCAGATATCCTCAGTAGATACAAATTCTAAAGATAGCGATTCTTATACAGTTTGTGATGTTATGAGGTTATTTCCCAGATTTGAAAACTTATGAGCTGTGTTAGTTAGCTTTGGGCTACTATAACAGAATGTCTGAGACCATGAACTTAAAAGGAGGAAAAAATTCTTTTGGCTCACAGTTTCAGGGGCATCAGCCCACACCCTGTTGCTTTGGGTCTATGGCAACCATGGGAGAGTGCAAATGGAGGATCCCTCTTTATCTCATGGCAAATGGGAAAGAAAGATAAAGTAAGGAGCTAAGATTTCAATGGATCCTTCAATGATGTAACATCCTCCCATGAAGCCCCACCTCTAAAAGGCTCCACCACCTTCCAAATATCCTACATATTAACAACTAAGATTTTAACACATGAGCCTTAGGGGACACTTATCTAAACCAAAAATGTTACAGATTTTAAAACTGAATCACAACCGTCTTCTGGGTGTTGTAGAATATTATTTTAAGGTGTGTTACTTTTGTTTACATTGCATTTGTTTAACTCTGTGAAGCTGTGTTACTGTGCTTGTCTAAAACACCTGAACTGAACGGCCAATGGCAAGGCAGGAGAAAGGATAGGTGGGCCTAGCAGACAGAGAGAATATATAGAAAGAGAAATCCGGGGGGAAGAAGAGGTAGCCAGAAAAGGAGGAGCACCCCAGGGGCTGGCCACCCAGCTACATAGCAAGCCAGAGAGTAAGAGTAAGATTTACAGAAGTAAGAGAATGGGAAAAGCCCAGAGGCCAAAGACAGATGGGATAACAAAGTTAGGTAAAGCTGGCAAGAAACAAGCCAAGCTAAGGCTGAGCATTTATAAGTAAGAATAAACCTCCATGTGTGATTTATTTGGGAGCTAGGTGGCAGGTTCCCCAAGAGAGTAAAAAACAAACAACAACATCTAGGTCTCCTCAGTGTTTGGTGACCAGGAGCCTACCTAGTTCCATGTCAGAAAGTATAAATTTAAAATCTAGAAATCCAATATTTCTGAGTCCCATCAGTCTAGGTATATTTACTCCTCATCCAAATACCCCACTTTGCTCTTTCCTGGCTTTTTAACTGGTTCATCTGGAAAAACCACAGTCTTCAGTTATTTATTCACCTATGTGCCTGTGTGTAGCCTGTGTTTTTGCACAGTCTGTTTATAAAGACACTTCTTCCAAGAGCACTGCCAACGAGAGTCTGTAAGCTCCTCCACCGAGGCAGCTGCATGCTTGAGTATGGTGTCATTACCCTTGACAAAAGCCTAGCTTCCTTGTCTACAAAAGTGTTATAAGTTGAAATTAGAAGAAAGGGAGGAGGAAGAAGAAAGAAAAAAAGTCCAGTCTCAGCCAAACATCACTGCCATAATGTCTAGCAAAAATTTGTCAATTTGGTGTTATCTTTTTGTCTTCAGAATTTTTTTTTTTACTTTGGTGTCTTTAAATTTCCTTGTTGTTTAGAAACTTATGCATTTTCTTACCCTTTCTGTTGACACTTTCTAAGCTCCTTCAACATGTAGTTGTTCTTCTTTCTCTAATTATTGGAAGTTTACAATTAATATTTCTTTAAATAACTTCTATCCTCCATTTATTGTGTTTTCTTCTAAAGCTTCCTCTATCCTTCCTTTGCCCTAATGTTTCTTTGGTGTTTTGATTTTTTTAGTGTAGATTTGATATAATTTTTGGAGACTTCTTTAAGAGTTTTCCAAGTTTTCAACTCACCTTTGGTTGTATCTATTCTGCTGTTCTACTGAGTTTCTCCTTCTAGTGATAATTGGTAATTGCTGCTTCTTCACAAGTCTGTGTTCCTGCTCTCAATTACCAGCAGTTCCCTTTATACTAATTAGACTTAGTAATTGACTTAGTAACAGTGAAGACAGCTTTCCTCTGTGTTGGGTCTCTAGATAAGTTTCAGACAGCTATCACGTTTCTCTTTTGCTGTCTGGTCCCCCAAGGTCTGAGCCCTTTCAGGCCACTTCTGTTACACTCTGCTCTCTATCACCTGCTGGTTCCACTCAGGTGCCTCCAGCTCCAGCACTGAGCTGGCCATTCTGGTTCTCTTCCCCCAAAGAATGATGAGACTTCTCTGGTTGGTGGATTTAGGAAGAAATAAGGTCATAACTGAGAATTTTGCCTCTCCCCATCTCCCTTGATGTGGCTCCTGGACTTCATCTGACCTCAGATTCCCACACCTCTACCCTTTCCCAGTGTCCCCAGAAGTTTCTGACCATCCATCTGAAACCATTTTACTTTCACTTCTGGAAATTTTCCAAGTAGGAATTTGGGAGGGAGTCTCCCCCTATGTTTGATTGCAACTTGGCCAATCTTATTTTTTTCTACAGTATTAGAATATTATTACAGTTGTAAAAGATAAATCAAAACTGACAAACCACCCATTCTTTCCTTCTTTTTAAAATGTTAATTTATTTTATGTGTATGTGTCTGTCTGCATAGCACATGCATGCAGGAGCCCTCAGAGATCAAGGAAGAAACAGATCTCCAGGAACCAGAGTTACAGACAGTTGTGAGCTGCCATGTGGGTGCTGAGAATTGAACCCAGGTTCTCTGAAAGAGCAACCAGTGCTCTTAACCACTGAGCCATCTCTCCAACTGGCCTCATTCCTTTCCAGGCCATCTCCACTATGTTGAAACTGGTGCAGCATTTCTAGCTACCTTTTCGGGAGGCACCCTTATCTTACATGCATATGTCTAGAAGTATTATTTATTTGTATTTAAAATTTTCATTTATAGTATTATACCATATAGCTATAAAAAGATATTTTGTAAATTTATTATATTTAAATCCTTTCCCAAACAAGACAGAAAACAGAACAAAGTGAGATTTTTTTTAATCCAAAGAAACATTTAATAAAAAAAATTACAGAATAAAACTTAAAGAAAATAGAGAATGCAGACAGGTTAGAACAAAGGTTCTCATGTAGTGAATTAATCATCGTGATGGCTACAAGGTCATCATGCCTGTTTATTTTTGGAAAAAGATCAGAGTCTTCGGAGGAATCACACTTGACTCCTGGGTCACTAGAGGCATTATCTACTTAGATGCACAGGGAACCAATCGCCTGTCCTTGTTCTCCAGTTGGCATGAGGAACCAGCCTGCATTTTGACCAAAGGGTTTTGTAATATGCAAGCATGTGGGCCAGGGCCTTTTAATGCTTGAAATAGGAGCCAGGGGCAAAGCAACAGAAAAGATACGCAGGGGCTGATCTAATATGCTTTGTTTTGGTGATTAGATTAAGGCACCCCACGTTGTGATAGTCATACATCGGCAGCGAAACTTGGCCGTCCACACACCGTGAAATGATTTTAAAAGGCGCAGACATGATTTTAACTAGGAGGAGGCAAGGCTTGCCTGTGGATTGGGCAAAGCAGCTGGTGTTTAGGCTGACCTGAATACTTAAATGACTAGTGGAATAATTGTTAATATTTGGAGGACCTCAGAAGAAGCCCAATGTCTGGTTAAGAATAATGAATAAGTAAGATCAGCTACAAGGACACATTGCTTTCCAGACATGGCTACAGCTATGCTATCTTTTTATCACCTGGAGAATTCTACGTGCAGGTAATCCTCTGGCCCCAGGGATTCCACATCATCGAATTCAGTCAACCTCAGGTGGAAAATGTTTTTAATTGCAAATATACTAAATGTATATACAGACATTTTAATAAAAGGTGTATTTATTTTGTTTTCTGTATATGGGTGCTTTGCCTGCATGGATGTATGTGCTCCACATGCATGCTTGGTGTCCTCAGAGGCCAGAAAGAACATCAGATCACTTGGAACTGCAACTACTGACGGCTGTGAGCCACCACGTGAGAACTGAACCCAGGTCCTCTCCAAGACCAGCAAGAGGCATCTTCCAGCCCTAGTACAGACATTTTTCTTGTCATTAGTCCTGAAACAGCACCACCTATTACACAGCATTTAAATGGCACATGATCAGAGTTGTCCCGAAATGACTTTTTAAATCTCCAGATGCGTGTGCAAAGCTAGATATAGATACCATGCAATTTGATACGAGGGAGTTTTGAGTCTGGTCTTCAGGAGGTGCTGCAATCAGTGTCCTGAGGATATCAAAGGACAATACTACTCGTAGGGACGTTGCTTCTTAAAATATCCTTTACATTTCTGCTTTACATTTTGCTTTGTCCTTTACATCCTTTGCTGCAGAAGGAAATGTGCTGAAAAAATATTCAACTTCAAATATAGTGAGAAACATTTAAAATCATTGAAATCATTTTCCCGTTTAGGAAAAGGCCTCTGTTGTCCTTAACATTCACATCATGGGTAAATTCAGAATGAATGAGCGTTTTTTGCTTTTATTTTCAGAATGAGCAGTTTTGTTCTTCTAGCTCCAGATTCTCAGGCATAATTGGGAACTGGAGGGAGATGGGCTGGACAAGTCCTGGAGCACATGGTGTTTACAGTTGAGCGGTAAGCAACCACACAGGGAATCAATGTCCATTTTTAGTTCAGTATCATATATTAGAAGTACAAGATGCCAAGCATCCTAGAGCTGATGGTTGGTGACCTACTGTACAGAGGAAGGGGAAGTCAGGAAGGGAGTGCAGACAATGTGTATTTAAAGTGAACTGTACACATAGGTGGTCTCTGAGGTGGGCAGTAAATTGGAATACTTGAAAGCTAAGACCAACCAATCAATCAACATTAAACAAATACAAAAACCCAAAACGGTTGAGGCTTAGAAAACAAGGAAGTAATATGAGTCCCGTGAGGCTCTGGAGGCAGAAGAAAAAGGCTAGCACATACAGTACTTGTGGGCCACAGAACGACCTTTGAATCCTACGCTAAGGGGTGCAGGTGAGTGATGTCATCAGATTCAGAAACCCTGCCAGCCATGGACTAGGTAGGACAGCCGGAGGCCACATGAGTACCGGCAGTGAGGCTCCTGCAAAGGAAAGTGAAAGTGGGTGGCTTTAGCTGTGAAATCAAAACAAAGAGCTGGTGCTGTCTGGTGAGCCAATGGGGGCTCCTCTAACACCCATCGGGGGATAGCTGTGAACACCTGCCCGAGAGACAGCTGTTACGAGTGGCACAGACAATAAGAAGGGTGGGTAGCTGAGATTTGGGAAAGGACAGCCAAGCGTAGGAAGTGGGCAGTGGGCCTGACTGGGACTCCGCTCCAGCTGGAAATGGAACCAAGAGTGGCTGAAGCTAACTTTCTCTTTGATTGTGACCATTTGGTGTGGACAATACCAGCACGCATCAAACACCATCCACTGGGCCCCTCTCAGGATGGCAGAGATAGGGAACTGGTCTGACCTGTATGTAGAGCCGGTGATTGGCCCAGTCGCAGGGCCTCTGCTTGGATGCCTTGGGAATGAGCCAACAGCTGGGGCTTCTCTCTCCCAGCATGGACCTCACATGGCCTAATGGTCATCATGGACATGCCTAAAACAGGCATCTCTGTGTCGAGAGTGTGAAGGCTGGTCTCTCAGGCCATGTGTCTAGAAAGTAGACAGACTGTCCAGAAAGACTGAAAGAAGCAAAGATTTGAGGAAAGATTGAAATCTTGGGAGGAGACTGCCATAGAACCTTCTCCATCCCCAGGAGCTACATTTCAGTCACTTAAGGGATAAAATGTAGCTCTCTGTTCCCTGACAACAACAAAAACTACCCAAATCCTTGGCGTTAGTTTCTACTCCCGGGTGGCTGACCGCGGCCCATGCCACCTCTCTGTCCCTCTTCATCCGCAGGCCTTCTAGCACATTCTTGACACGGGACCTTCACCCAGCTACTCCTTTGTCCCTCACACTCACATCAACACCCTCTCTGCCTTTGGGTCTCTGCCTACCCACCTTCCCTTGCAGGAGACCTTTGTCCACTTTCGATGACAAGCATGCTGTCCCTCTCTGAAAGCTCCAACTCCTCTCTCTGCTTTTCTCCTCATAGCAGCTACAGGCACCTCAGACAACAGTTTTTACTATTCATTTCTTTGTCTTCTTCCACCAAAATACAAACTCTAAAAAGGCATGGATTTTAGTTTTCTACTCTGCCCACTCTTAGAACAGAACCATTCACAAAGTGAGCCCTCAGCAAACACTACAATGAATGAGTGATTTTTTTTTAAAGGCACAATAGATGAACACACCAAACCTGGCTGGTGTTGAAGTAATGCCATGCATGAGAACCCCCAAGTCCACACAAGACTGGAATCTGTGTGGAATTGAGAAACACAAACTCAACATCAATAGATACTATTTGTGGGTGACTGGAGGAGACTCACCTTGCTCTCAAGCATGCTGAACACCCAACCATGCACAAAGGTGTAAATATAGGTGTCTCTTCAATGTCTTGGGTATTTCCATTATTGAAAAAGACTGGGGGGGGGATGAAGATCTTCCAGAGTAGTAGTGGTTCAAACCATTTCTCTCTCCTCATCATAGTAAAGTCTGTTGTACATACCACACACACACACACACACACACACACACACACACACACACACGCATGCATGTACACACATCCTTGTAAATTTTGTGTTACTGAAACAAAATGTCTGACACCGGGTCACGGGTAAAGAGAGAAGATTGGTTTAGTTCGAAATTCTGGAATGCCGAGAAGTGGCACTGGATCAGCTTGTGGTGATGAGCTCCTTGTGAGGAGCATCACAAAGCTGAAGTGAATGCTAGGGAGCTGAGTGTGTGTGAGAGCAATAGCCAACAGAGAGAGGGAGCAGGTGAGTGGGGAGGAGCTAAGCTTGCAGATCTGTCTTCACAACAACTTGCTATCATCAACCTCTTCCCAGGGAGGCGCCTCCATAATGAGGTCATCTTTTAAAGACTCCACAACCTCAGTACCAATACCTTGGGGACCAACTCTTTGCTATAAGAAGCTTTGATAGAGCTAGGTAGTGGTGGTACATGCCTTTAATCCCAGCATTCAGGAGGCAGAGACAAGCGGATTTCTGTGAGTTCAAGGCCCGCCTGGTCTACCAAGCTAGTTCCAGGACAACCAGAGCTGTTGTTACTCAGAGAAACCCTGTCTCAACTCCCCCGCCCCCCCCTGGCAAAAAAAAACAACCATTGATAGGAGTGAACCATGTCAGAATCATGTGTACATACCTGTGAATGTGTGTAAAAGTGTGTTGGCCAATATATGCCACAATGCCTTGACAAATTTAGGTGGGTTTTTTTGTTTTGTTTTGTTTTGTTTTGTTTTTGGCATTGCTGTTAAAATGGAATTGTCTCTCCAACATATTTCTGGTATGTTGCCTGCTGCATGCACTGTATCCCATGAAGACACTTACTCTTGTCCTTGAGGGGTGAACAGAGGGGCGTCTCCAAGTGACTGTGTTTGAAGGATGAAGAGAGGGGCGTCTCTAGGTGACTGTTATTGGTGGATCTCCTACTTGAACCTCAAGTCTGCTCTCTTGTTCTGTTGAACCAGACAGGTCAGCATAAAAACCTCAGTTAACACTCTCTTGAGACAAAGGAAGGTCAAGAAAAGTGTCTGGGCTCTGTCTACTCTCTGTTTATTCTCCACCAGAGATGGTGGCACTTGAGGGGGGGAATAAAACAGCAAAAAGAGCCCTTGAACAGAGCATGTGAGGGATAGTCCTCAAAAGATGGCACTTGGTGAAGGTTAATCTCAATTTTCAACTTGAAGAGAACTAGGACCTAGGAAACCACCCTAAGTTAAGGTTAGCCTCTGAGAATGTCTGTGAGAACTTATTTTAATGGGGTTCGTTGATGTGGGCAGGTGCACCTTAACTGTGGGTGGGAGCATGCACTTGCCTGGGATCCTAAATTGTATATTCAAGGTAAGCACTAGAATTCATCTCTCTTATTCACTTCAGGGCCCAGCCTAGAGAATGGTGCTGCCCACAGTGGGTTGGGTCTTCCTATCTTAATTAGCAATTAAGACAATCACAATATGCCCACAAATCAATCTAATATAGACAATTCCTCATTAAGACTCTCTTTCTGGGTGATTTAGGTATTTATGTCACATTGACAATTAAAACTAGCACAGATGG
>CABHPR010138628.1:0-10058 GCA_902168415.1 Peromyscus melanophrys
GCCATTTGAAGGAACCATCCCGTCCATCGTGGTGAGGAAAAAACTACGGCAGGAGATTGCCTGTTCACGTCACAGCAGACCAGGCGGCAGGGCCGGCATGTAAACTCAAGGCCTGCTCCCTAGTGACCCGCTTCATCCAGCTAAGACCCATCCCCCCAAAGCTCTACAACACTCAAAATAGTGTCAGCAGCAGGGACTTTGGTGTTCAAACACAGGAGCCTTTGGGGTACATTGCTATCCAAATCCGAAGAGGGCAACTCTGTAGCAGTCTACTCAATTAGTCACGCACTCCCCTAAAACTCTCTAACTCCTGTGCTTCAAAACACAATTTAAATCCTTGAGGGCAGGGCACACATCCTCCTCTCCTGCACACCCACCCACTCAGCAGCCTCCATCACTGAATTATACTTACTGCCAGCATTTCCTTGTGAACCCTGGGACGATTTGCCACCTGCTCCTCACGTGACATAGAACAGAACAAAACCCAAACCTAAACTAAACGGAAAAGTCCTACCATGGACGAAAATGTCTAGAAACAGAAAGGTTTAGAGTGAACCGAAGATAAGACACTGGAGAGAAATTCTGTTATGTGTCACATCTAAAACTTTCACCGATAAATTCGTAGGTAATTGATCAGATTATAAGATGAGTCACCTCAAAGTTTCTCAAAACAGAGAGCCCGAGAAAGGGTTGTTTGTTGTATAGGACGAGAGTGGACAGAAGCGTGTGTAGGAATTCAAATCCATTAGCTTACAAATATGGCACTGTGTAGTCCCACATCCTCTCTTTAAACTAACAAAAAGCATGTTTTCCTTTCAGCAGGGCACATAAAGGCGAAGGTGCATGCACACAGCAACTCGGTGTAGCGGCACACTTCCACACCAAGTGTGGTGCCTGCCGGTCCTCACAGCAGTGACAAGCTTTCCCCTTCAGTCCCAAGGCCCGCATACGGGGAGAGCCCTTCAAGAGTGGCGCGCTCAGTCCCCCACGTGGAGGTACAGAGCGGTGCTCGGTGCCTCGCCCCCCCAGGTGCAGAGGTGAAGAAAACAATGATCTAAGATCCTTGCAGCCTGTGATGTCTGCTGGACACAGGCTGCCCTGTCTGACTCAGGGACCATGGCCTCAGTGAAGACCTCCTGGAGGAGCATAGGAGCATGCTGTGGTCCAGCTGCCCAGGCCTGAAGTTCAGTGTCTTCCGGTCTTCCCTCTCTCGTGCGGCATGTGCCTCTAATGCAACACTCAACTCCGGTCCCGTCCCCCCACCCACCCCACCCCGTCCCCCCACTGCAGTCCAGTGTGCTGGACACCATCACTTCCAGCGCGCCACACACATCCACCTCCTCTCAGTCTTCCTTCTCCCCCACAGCTTGCCAACATAGGATGTTGAGTATCTCTCAGATGTTTCTGGAACTTCCCCCATCACTGGCATCCCATAGCCAGAGGTCTTTCAACAGGAATACTTTGCAGGTCTAAACTAGTTTTCTTGCCTCCGGCCTTTTCCTGTCTAACATCGACCACACCTGTGCCTCAGAAATACCACACTGTCTTCCTGTCACAGCCCTCCTTGCCTCCGGATAAGGTCCAGCCATCTTGCCTTACCTAGTTCTCCATCTCCCTCCCTAACACACTATCTACTCCCCAGCCTCCAGCCCTTGGTTCAGGCTCTTCTCTCTGCACTCCCTTCCCAGCTGAAGAACAGCGGCTCGGCATAAGCAGCTCTGTGCAGGGCCAGCAAGCGGCAAAGCCTGCCTTAGCTGCTGATGTGCCCAAAGCCCAGGCATTCTTGGGCACCTTATACGACTATCTGGAAATGTTCACGTCCCAAGTAAATGCTTTGGTTCCCTTGGTTCTCCCTATATACTCCCTGGAACACAGGAGGTGTTGGATAAAAACAATCTAGGTGGATTGAAGCCTGCAATAGGAAACACTGTTCTCAGAAGATGCGTAAGAGAGCCTATGGGAAGAGCTGAGGAACTGGGGGCTGGGAAATGGCTCCATGACAGACAGTATGGAGATCTGAGTTCAGCTCCCCGGAACCCACGTTCAAGCTGGGCATGCCTACAGTTCCAGCACTTGGTAGGGGGAAGGGAGACAGACAGATTCCCTAGAGCTTTCTGGTCAGGCGGCCTGGCCAACTGGTGAGGTTAAAGACTAGCTTAAAAAATCAGGTGTACAGTGACCAAGGAAGACGCCTGACATCAACCTCTGGCCTCCGTGTGAGTGCGCGCGGAGCACACACACACTAGTATACACATCCCCCCACACACTTACATACACATACACACACACACACATATACACACACCCACATACACACCCATACCCACACACATGCACACATACACAAACACATACATATACACCCACACCCATGTATGTGCACACACACTAGTACACACACACACACTCACATACACACCTGTACACATACTCACACACACTCACGCACACAAACACACCCATACATATACATATACACTCATACATACACACCCATACCGATGCACACATACTCTCACATAGACCCATACACATACACACAAACGCATACACACATACCTGCACACACACACACACACACACACACACACACACACACAAATACATACATACACTCACACCCATGCATGTACATACACACTAGTATACACATACACTCTCATACACACACCTGTACACACACCCATACACATACACACACTCACACATAGACCCCCCCACACCCATGCATGTATATACACACTAGTATACACATACACCCTCATACACACACATGTACATACCCATACACATACACTCACACATACACACTCTCACATAGACCCCCCCCATACACATACATGCACACACTGACACCTGTATACACATGCACTCACACAGCCACACCTACCTACACTCTCTCTCTCTCTCTCTCTCTCTCTCTCTCTCTCTCTCTCTCTCTCTCACACACACACACACACACACACACACACAGGAACAAGTATCACCCCTCTCAACTCACACATTTGAAGAACTGAACTCAAACACCACACCTGGCTCTTCCTGGTTCTCGATTTCTCTGGCGGCTCAAGTCACCACTGCACTTTACATGATCCACCCCCACGCGCCACGCGCCAGGCCACCCAGGAACAGTCTGCAGAAGCCCGCCACTATTGGAACTGCCATCTCTGTCAGGCCACACCTGTCACCAGCAGCACATCCAAGGCCGTCCGTCAGCACCGAGGAGCAGTGCAGAGCAGAATGGGAAATGTCACACAAAAGCAGACGATGGAGAAGCAGAAGGAATTCCTAACTGCTTTTTAAATTTTGATTAATGTGGGCTTCTAGAAATAGAATAGAGTCATTCTTCCCACATAAGGGAGATGAGCTGATAACAGTGAATAGTGAAAAGTGCAAACGTGCATGTGTCTGTAATTCTGGGACCAGCAACTAAAAAGTCAAGATACCAAATAAACTTTGGCTGAAACAAAGGCTCTTCTATGGTTTTAATTGCTCAAATCAGTAGTGAAAGTACCTCGGGGAAGGAGATGTGGCGTCTATTTTAGACTCACTGCAGATCAACCACAAAGTCAGCCCAAACAGAGCTGAGTGCTGTTCCATTCCACACGAGTACTGCACACTAACCAATCGCATTTCTGGAATTCCTCCCCTATTTCAAAGTACAGTGAAGGAAAGCTCCAAGGGTGATGGGCACAGGGGTGCCACAGAGACCGGAAGATTGTAGGTTTGAGGACAGCCCAGTCTACATAGCAAGTTGTGGGCCAGACAGAATTACATAGCGAGACCTGTCCCAGACAAAAAAATGAAGAGAAAGAAGAGGAGAAAGAGAAAGACAGAGCCAGCTAGCTATGGGGGAGGGGAGGATCCACGAAACAAAGAAAAAGCAGACGTCATCCGCATCATCGTTTTCCTCTAAACATAACACCAAGCATTTAAACCTGTGAGGCCTAGTGAACGAGGAGAGAGAAGTGTGTTAAAGGGAACTTGGAGATGGAGTGACCAATGCAAGAACGGAGTAAGAACTCCCTTCCTCCCTTCCCGTGACCCCCCCCCCTTCTCCATCCCCCACAAACCTAAACAGCAAACTAAGAGGAAGTGAGAACCAAGCAAGCTAGACCTAGTGGCAGAATTTCACAAACCCAAGAAGCAGATCCCCACAGTTCCAGAGGCTTGGACTCTACACCCTCTCCGCTAAGAGACGCTTGTGTTTACCACCTGGAATCTGATACAATAGCGTGACCTAAGTTAGGTCGACTAGAAAACACACATGGATTGTGTCCTGAATCTATGCATGTTCAGGAAAAGGCCGGTTGGGGCTGAAGGGTAAGAAATATACACAATCCTGAACACATCGATGCCTGGATTTGCTATTAATGAATCAGAGTTTCACATATTCAAACATTATAAATGTCTGAAGTATAACCCTTTTATGAATGAAAACATTTATAAATATGCCCATTGGAGTTCTCACTGCTTTTATGACTTTTTCCAACACACACACACACACACACACACACACACACACACACACACACACCACGCAATGTAAAACAAAAAAATAACGACAAATTATAAAAGTAGTAATTTCAGAGCTGGGTTTGGAGGCACAAATCTGTAGTACCAGCACTTGAGTGGCTGAGGCAGGGGGATTGCTACAATTTCAAAAGCAATCTGGCTGTAGAGTAAGGCCTAGTCTTAAAAGGGAGCAAGGAATGAGGACCTTCTATGCAGATTTACTTTTCTGACAGCGGGCTGTGACAGGTCAGAGTTCATCTTTGCCTGGGCTATCCTTGGAACAAAATGCAACATGGGTCAAGAGAGAAGGGTCACGCATGGGGGGAGACGAGCCGCGCTGGTGGATCTTTCGTGCTCTTACCAGTTTGATTTTAGAAGAAAGGTTTTCTGGCAGTTTAGTCTTCAGCTGACTTGTCTCCTTGAACGTCGGCGGGAATCCACTCAGGAAGGCCAAGTCTTGCATCAGCACTAAGCCCGGGACTTCTCTGTCTGTTGTCTGAAATCAGAGGAGAAGACTAAACTCGCCTTCCGTCTCGAAGCTGGTGCGCCCCCACTCTGTCCTCTGAGCTTCAGATTACACGCCACCGTGGTGGGCACTCACTGGCACCAGGAGGCTAGACTCAGAGAAAAGGCTCTTAAGGAGCAGAGCATGGTGGCTCAGGACTGCAATCCCAGAATTCCCAAGGGGAGGCAGGAAGATTGCAAGTTGAAGGCCAGATGGGACGACATAGCAAGACCTAAGGAAAACAGCTTTAGTATTCACGCTTTGATTCCAGTCTAATGCAAAAGTACAGTCAGATTTAACATGACATACCAAGTAGGCTCTCCAGACTGTCTGCTTGCTGCTTCCCTTAAACAGTCCAGCGTGGGCATCCTCAACTACAATAGACAATACAAGAAACAAGTACACGTTTAACAAATACTTACCTGACTCTCTGGCAGAACACTACACAGAGCGTTTTGGGGAGCTACTAAAATAGCGTAATACATCGTTTCGAAAAAAGTCGTTACAGACCATAAAATTAGCACATTCAACAAGGGAGGCACACTGTAAAGCAGGGTATAACTGAACACTAAATTCTGCACTGCCAAGAGATTTGTGCAGGCAGCAGAAACATGGAAGGCTTTGTGGAAATAAACTTAAGCTGGACTGAAAGGAAGAGATGAAGGGATGATAGAGAAAAAAAAAATCACAGCTGTAACAGCAAACCTGGACGAGAAAAACAAAACAAAACAAAACACTGACTACATGAAAAACCTCTGGGAATGTCATTATTAGCAAATAAGAGTAGCCAGACGCCGGGCGGTGGTGGCACACGCCTTTAATCCCAGCACTCGGGAGGCAGAGGCAGGCGGATCTCTGTGAGTTCGAGGCCAGCCTGGGCTACCAAGTGAGTTCCAGGAAAGGCGCAAAGCTACACAGAGAAACCCTGTCTCAAAAAACCAAAAAAAAAAAACAAAAAACAAAAAAAGAGTAGCCAGACAAGGGAAGGGGGCGTGAACAACAGCAGAGGTGTTTATATGAAAGCAAGCAGCTGCCTGATAGCCACTATTCCCCGAAGAAGCAATTTTCTCAGAGCTGGGGGTGGGGGCCACACAACCACAAGAGAAGCATGAAGAAAAGGGTACAAATGGCCACTGAAGGTGTTGCCGACATCCAGGACGGAGGGAACCAGGAGACACTCAGCGTGCCGGCTCTGATCTGGATCTTCCAGGGGGACAAAGGAGGCAGGTCCTACAAATTACAGTCTGGGGAGATGGACAGCAACCCTGGGCAAGAGGCTCAAGCCCGTAAGAACAGAGCTGGGGCTCGGGCTGCAGCGGAGCGGGACAGCACCTGCTTAGGGTGCTCAAGGCCCGGGGAACGCTGCAGGAAAGAAAGTTCTGAAACAGTCTAACAGAAGGCCCTATAATCTCAACACTCATGAAGCTGATGCAAGATGACTGTCATGAGTTCAAAGCTAGCCCATGCACAGTGAATGCTGGGCCAGCCAGATCCACATACAGTGTCCTATCTCAAAAGACCACCACCACCACCACCAGCAACAACAACAACGCCACCCCTAAAAGCAGCAGCATGGACGTTAGGAGTGACCCCAACTTCAAAATACATGTTATCAGGTAACTGTCTCCACAGATAGAGGGGACAATATGCTGGTAAACTGGAGAATTCTAACAGGTCTGGTATGTGTGATATAACATGCATGTAATCTCATCGAAGTCTTCACAACATTCTCACGCCATCTTCATGTTTATGAGAGAGAGAGACTGACTACTTAAGCAGGGGAGATTATGACCTAACCCATCCTGACCGAAGGGTGTGAATTACACAGTGGTAGCCAACCTGGAAGATTGCTTGAGAGGTCTGCCGCGGCCCTTGTCTCCACCATGAACCCCACACCAAAGTTTTGGAAGAAACAGGAAGCACGTTTGTGAAACGTGTAGACAAAGCTGACAGCGATGTCGTATCCGAGCTAACAGACTAAGGACTCTCCACGCTTTTGGCCACTTAGAACAGAGCATCGAATGCAGTAAAATGTTGTAAAATTCTACAACCAAAGGTAGAATCCGTAACCGGGCACCACAGGCCAATCCTACAAACAACCATCACAAGAGGTGTTCACCTAGAAACCGCGCTGGGCTGACCTTCCAAAGGGGCAGAAGCCAAACACGTCTCCCTTTCCGCTTTAGCTCCGAGCCACGTTCACTCTCGCCTGGATTACGACAATTTCTGTCCCTCCTCAGTTTGCTCTCCCCACACACAGCAAACTGATCTGTACGGAACACAAGTCCGACTGTCGCTCCGACGACTCCCCCGGTGCACTATGGGTTAAAGACTCTGGGTTCAATGTGGCTGCCATGACCTGCTCCCTCCCAATTCCCTAGTCTTGTCTTTGCCTCCTTTCTCTTGTTCACTTTCTTTCACTCACTCTGGCCTCCTGCTCCTCAATCATAGCAGCTACATTCCCGATGCAGGGCCTTGGCGCTAGCTACTCTAACTCCCCGACAATTCTTTCTTCGGCCATTCATGTTGCTCATTACCCCCTTCACGAAGCCTGTCCCTACCACTCAATTTAGAATGTTCACACCCTTTCCTGACTCCTTTTCCACGCCCCCATTCAGTTTTTCCCCATAGCACTCTTTTCTACAAAGCATATATTTTACTTACTTGTTAATTATTTGCCAATTCAGGGCAGAGACTACGGCACCTGTTCATTTGCTGTATCTCTGTCTCCAAGGACAGGACCTGCACACTGTTAAGTGGATAGGCCTGCTTTCCCTGCAGAGCGAGCCACAGGAAGTACAAAGGTCACGACCACCTCACACATTTTAATTATTTTTTTTAAATACTGAGGGTCATACACAGGGTGTATGCTAGACAAGGACTTTACCCAAGCTAGACCCACAGCCCAGTGAACATACTGTGAAAGCACCCTGGCAACAACCACCTAAAACCCAGAAGAGATCAAGAATGAAAGGAACACCCCATGGGGAAGGGATTGCATCCCCCCTCTATGTCCACTGGAAACACATTCCATCTGTGTATACAAATACGAGAAAGCTATTTGCAGTTTTTTTCTGAAGGCTACTTTGGTTCGGAGGTAACGTGAACTGCCCTACCAAGGTATCATTTCTTGTAAAAGGGTGTTAATTGTGACTGGAAAAGCCACTTTGCTTTGGAGTCCTGGGACCAGGCTGCAAGGCTGGGCTAGGTGACGGCTGACCACGCCTCTCATCTGAGGGGAAGAGGCTTGTATCAGAAAGCTCACACTTTCCTTCCACCTAAAAATAACGTCAGGACTAGGAGCAGCATTATGGCAGTCTTCGTGATATAAACCGGTGTATGGCCCAGTTTTCTCTCCATCAGTAAGTTACACAAGACATCATGAATCCCTGGGCAACTGAAGATACGTTCTGAGTTCTATAAACATACGATGGAGCTGGGAAAGCCGAGATAAAAGCATTGTGAACCGCCCAGTCCTCCTACGGAAGAGATGGATGGGGAAGACCAGGAGATGGCTGAGAAGAGGCTGCGGCAGGAGCCAGGGCCCACCACCTGCATAGTGACCAATGGCAGCGAAGTATAATAAAAGATAAACAAGGAAGAGAAATAAGGGGATAGCCGAGCAGAACCTGCAACACCAGGAACAGGAAGGAGCTTACATCCACATGAAAAGCAAATACATACTACTGAAGCACAGTCTTCTAAGGGACAGTGAACCAATGAGGTGAGGATTTTCGGGTTTATTTGCTAGTTCACGCTAGGTAGAGAACTTCACAGACAGACAGAGAACCTCGGTGTCTGTTACAGGAGTCTGTGAAGGAAAGGAAGTGAACAAGGGAGGAACCGAAGAACTGTCGGCAAAATAAACGCAAGCGATAGGATGAGGTTGGTTATTAGTTCACCAGGTAAGAAGTACGGAAGAGGCAAAGACGCTCCCAAAAATCGGGGCTGGAAGGTGTGATGTGGACAAAATGGCACTCTGTATTGTGGAATGAGCTCTACAGCTTTCATGGTACCCAAGTCAAATTCACAGCGTCTCCAGGAAGAGGTGCCCAACGCACAGGATGACTGAGAAGGGAGACCAGAGCTAGGACACACGAGTGGCTTTGGCAGTCATCTCTCAGCCCCTGGACGAAGCAGCTTCACACCAGGAACTGATTCCCCAAGCTGCTGAGCCATCCATTGTCTTACAGACAGCAGATGGCGATGCCTCACATTTCTGGAGGCGGGGAAGGGCAAGTCCCACACAGCTGGTTCTAGGAGGAAGTCAGGGTCATCTTGACAACTTCCCAGGGAAGGGCTGGAGACTGCAGTATTAAAAAGGGTGCTAACTCTACTCATGAAGGCTTAGCCTTCATGCCCTGACTATCTACCACAGGTGCCATCCCATTAGGAGTTCAGATTTCACTGTGTGAAGCAGAAGGAATACAGGCCATTTCTGAATAGGGAGCAGGAATGCTCTGGTATGTTCTGTCCAAACTGCAGAACACAATCTCAATGAGTTATATGGTAAAAAAAATAAAACAACAAGAAACCAAAATAACAACAACAAACAGCCTCCAGATGACTGTGAGACAGGAAGTACTTTTTGTGTACCAGACTGAAGGTCCTCATAGGGTATTCAGAACATGGGTTATGATGTGTCTCATGGAGGAAATGCTTTGCAGCCCTTTCCTGAGCTGACAGATGGCTTACAATGCAATACAATAATGGCTCTTTGGCTTTTCTCTGGACATTTTTAGTTTATAGGACAGTTCTTAAAAACGGAATCACTTGTTTCATTCAGAATTCTGTTATTCTGAATATCAATGACAACATGGTTTAAATACACACTCAGGGAGCTGGGCAGGGTAGCACACACCTTTGATCTCAGCACTCAGGAGGCAGAGGCAGGTGGATCTCAGAGTCTGAGGTCAATCTGGTCTATATAGTGCATTCTAGGATAGCCAGGGCTACATAATAGAGACCCTACCCCCAACAATGAAACCTCCAATAATAATAATAATAATAATAATAATAATAATAATAATAATAATAA
>CABHPR010138628.1:16621-24326 GCA_902168415.1 Peromyscus melanophrys
CTCCACATCTTCTTACCCCCTCCCCCTGAGGGAGCCATTAGGACCCTGCACCATGGTTCCATCTTCAGCACTGGGGAAAAAGGGCTGAGAATTTGGCATTGTAGGAAAAAAAAGTAAAGTGTGAAGATGAGCCAGTTTGGAAGTGGAGGAAGAAACACTCCAGGAAGGGCACTCTGGTGTGCCCCGAGGCACACACACACATCTGGGTACCCAAGAAAGTAGGAGACCAAGTAAACGGAAGAACCTAACTAGAAATGAAGGTCAGAGAGGTAACAGGGTTCCACAGCTTTGTCGGGAAAATGAGGATGCATATGTGACAGCCGGGTGGTGAAGAGTCACCATTGTTCCTGGTACAGTCTAGGCTTCGAAATCCATCGCTCTTGGGACAATCTGCTTGCTCCTGGTACAGTCTAGGCTTCGAAATCCATCGCTCTTGGGACGACCTGCTTGCTTACGCTCACTGTGTAGAGTTAAGACCTTGCAGGACACTCTCATCTTTTCTACCGTGCCACCTTTAGCCACTTCTTCCTCGCCCCCCCCCCATCCACCCTTCCTCTTCAGCCCCATTGTCTTGGAAGAGGACTCACTCAAAATATGAATCTCCCACAGCACTATGACACGGAGACTTACTATTAGTTCTGAACGCTGAGTCTAGCTTCGCTATTTTCTAGCTAGCTCTTTTAACTGACACTTTAACCTGTTTCTCTGTATCCACCTTTGGCCTCCAGGCGTTGTACTGTTCTTTCCTTCTGTGTATCTGACTTTCACTGCTTCTCGTGTCTGGATGGCTGGCGGCTGCCTGGCCTCTGGCCCCAGGTGTGTCCCTGTTCTCTCGTCCTTCCTTCTCCAGAGCCTGGATTTCTCCCTCTATTTATTCTCTCTGCATTCCAGCTGCGCCCATCCTTTCTCCTGCCCGGCTATTGGCCATTCAGCTCTTTATCAGACCAATCAGGTGCCTTAGGCAGGCAAAGTGAAACAACTGCAACACATCTTTACATAATTAAACAGAGTAAACAAAGCAGCATAAACAAAGTAACCCACCTTTACACAGTTAAAGTCATATCCTGCAGCATAAACAAAGTAACCCACCTTTACACAGTTAAAGTCATATCCTGCAGCATAAACAAAGTAACCCACCTTTACACAGTTAAAGTCATATCCTGCAGCATAAACAAAGTAACACACCTTTACACAGTTAAAGTAATGTTCTGCAGCATAAACAAATGTAACACACCTTTGTCTAGTTAAAATAATATTCCACAATAGCAGGGTTTCTCTGTGTTACCTTGGCTGTCCTGTAACTTGCCATGTAGACCAGGCTGGCCCTGAACTCACAGCGATTCACCTGCCTATGCCTCCTGAGTGCTGGGATTAAAGGTGTGCACTACCACCGCCTCCTAGTTTGAAGGGATTCTTCGTACACTTTACAATCAACAACTCTTTGCTTAGGCATGTACCTCTTCCATGACACAGACAGCACCTGGGGCAGAACCAGAACTATGTGCATCTTGTGTCCTGCTTTCCTAGCCATGTATTTTCTCTCCTCCATCTCCAGGCTCTCTCTCCCCTGCTGCAACAATATTCATAGCTTTCCCCTCCAAGTTTTTCCTGCCCAGGCCTTTCCATGGTTCTCAAACAGCAGCTGACTGACAGCTACATGGAGGAGTTTTAAGTGGAGTTTCTAAACGCACAAGTCTAAAGTGGGACCTCAGAATGCTCTTTTCGGAGAGGAAGTTCTCAGCTAATGCAGATGTTGCCAATGACAGAACAGCTGCCTTCTGTAACTGTACTTCATTTCCCCCTACCACACTGCCAGTCCTTCATGTAAGATTAGTGAATTTATCTTGTTCACCACTATTTGCTGCCTAGAGTCTAGAACAGTGCCTTGTGCAAACGGGTTAATATATACTAGTTAGATAAGTAAATAATTGGGTTAAAATTTTTATTATTATTACTATTACTGTTATTTGTATGGGTGTTTTGCCTGCATGTATGTCTATGTACCCTCTATGTGCCTGGTGCCTGCAGAGGCCAGAAGAGGGTGTTAGATCCCCTGGAACTGAAGTTATAGGCAACTGTATGCTGCCATTTGGGTGCTGGAAATCAAACCCCAGTCTCCGGGAAGAGCCCTCGGGGCTCTTAACCACTGAGCCACCTCTCCAGCCCCAATAACTACAATGTCTTCAGCATACATGTGTGTTGTCCATTAATATCTGACTCAGTATACCCACATATAAATTACTCAGGGTCACTCTAACTCCCAACCTCCCTAATGGTCTTCATTCAGACTAAAACTCTTTTTGTTTTGTGTGTGTGTGGTGCGCGCGCTGTGTCATGTTGTGTTGCGTGGGTGCTTGTTTCTTTGTATCAGTGACGGCACATGCTCATGTGAGGAGAGCAGAGGACAACTTTGAGGAGTCAGTTCTCACTGATCCACCAATATGAGACAGGATCTGTCTTTCTGTGACTGTGTACCCCAGGCTAGCTGGGCCACAATCTGATTCTGTCTCTGCCTCCCATCTCCACTTAGGAGTATACTGGGATTACAGATACAGGACTGCATCTGACTCTTACATGGATTCTGAGCAACTAACTAAAGTCATTAGGTTTGTGTGGCAAGCATTTATACCCTAAAAACGTAAAATAATAATAATAATAATGAGGAGGAGGAGGAGGAGGAGGAGGAGGAGGAGGAGGAGGAGGAGGAGGAGAAAAGAAAAAGGAGAAGAAAAAGGAGAAGGAGGAGGAGATAAGAAACCTTCTTGATGCAATAAATTTTCCAAAGAAAAGGTGGGAAGGGATGGAAGAGGAAATGCATATTCTTTAGTTCTCCTGGCAAAGTAATGACTCATTCTTAGTGGGCTTTAATAGAATCAAGAGATCTAGGTAAATGTTCAGCCGAGGAAAACAACTCAAGTTCATAAGTCATGTATCCATTGGCTTTTCAGATAAGCCTGTTATCACATGCCCAGCTTAACATGAGTTAAAATTGAAAACCTGAAAGAGGTCACATGATCAGCTCATGGTCACAAGTCAGTTGTTTTTCCATCAGACACGGCAGTGATGAGTCTCAGCCTGCAGTTCTAAGCACCAGGCCACAATCTTGGTTTCCAGAGAAGTGAGGCTGTGACTCAGTACAAAAGTGATGGGGACAAAAATATAATACGATTTGTATTCAAACCACTGTTTAAAAGTAACCTTTAAAGTCATTTAGTTCCACTGTAGGGGAAAAAAAATCCACAGAATTAAAACAGGATTCACACACAATTTAATACCCATGTTTACACATGATGAAAAAAAGCCCTAGAATGAATGGATGCCTCGAAGTCAGTAGCAGTGGATGATAGACAGTTGCTTGTTACTAACAGAGACTGGGATTGCCTTTTCATTCAGAGCAAACGACACTAATAAAAACTGTACAGGAACTAACAAAAGAATGAGAGCTTTCAGCCGAGCAGTGGTAGTGCACGCCTTTAATCCCAGCACTCGGGAGGCAGAGCCAGGCGGATCTCTGTGAGTTCGAGGCCAGCCTGGGCTACCAAGTGAGTTCCAGGAAAGGCGCAAAGCTACACAGAGAAACCCTGTCTCAAAAAACAAAACAAAACAAAAAAAAAGAATGGGAGCTTTCAATGAACATTACATTGTTGGGGAATATTATTTTAAGGTGTGTTACTTTTTGTTTATGTTGCATTTGTTTAACTCTGTGATTACTGTGCCTGTCTAAAACAACTGATGGTCTAATAAAGAGCTGAACAGCCAATAGCAAGGCAGGAAAAAGGAGAGGCGGGGCTGGCAGGCAGAGAGAATATATAGAAGGAGAAATCTGGGAGGAAGACGGGGCAAGAGAAGGAGGAAGACATCAGAGGCCAGTCACCCAGCTACACAGCAAGCCATGGAGTAAGAGTAAGATTATAGAAGAAAAGGGGAAAGCCCAGAGGCAAAAGGTAGACGGGATAATTTAAAGTTAAGAGAAGCTGGCTAGAGGGGCTGGAGAGATGGCTGAGAGGTTAAGAGCACCGACTGCTCTTCCAGAGGTCCTGAGTTTCAATTCCCAGCAACCACATGGTGGCTCACAACCATCTGTAATGAGATCTGGTGCCCTCTTCTGTATACATAATAAATAAATAAATCTTGAAAAAATATATATAAAATTTAAAAAAAAAGAAAAGCTGGCTAGAAACAAGCCAAGCTAAGATCAGGCATTTATAATTAAGAATACGCCTTCATGTGTGATTTTATTTGGGAGCTTGGTGGCGCCCCCCCCCAAAAAAAGTGAAAAAACAACATTACATTACTTAATGCCACCTAAAAACAGTAGAAACATAGTCACAAGGATTTTAGGCTGCAATCCCAGCACTTGGGAGGCTGAGGCAGGATTCTGAATGCAAGGCCAGACTGGACTACATAGTGGGACCTGCTTCAAAAATAAATAAATTAATGACCAAGATTAAAAAAAAAAAACACAAATTCTGCGGAGAGCTGGGTAGGGTGGTGCACATCTTTAATCCCAGCACTCAGGAGGTAGAGGCAGGCAGATATTTTTGTGTTTGAGGATAGCCTGGTCTACACAGCAAGCTCCAGGTTAGCCAAAGCTATATCTGCTTATCTCTGCCTCCCCAGCACTGGGATTCACAGTTGTGTACCTGGCTATTTGACGTAGGTGCTGGGGATCACCCTGGGTTCCTGCACTTACTTGCAAGCACTTTACCAACAGATCCATCTCTGAAACCCAGAAACTGTATTTTCTAGGCAGCAACAACAGAATTTAGAGAGAGGCATTATTGTAATTCTGAAAATCTCTATTCTGCTCATCTTCCAGCTTCTGGTTTCAATCTGTTTACATAGAACACTTTGGTTAGCCAACCAAAAGGGAAAGGTTTTTGAAGAAAATTTCCATTCACACAGAGTGGAAGTTGGGGGGGGGGGGGCATCTTCTAATAGCTTTTTCAGACAATAGTTTATATCCTTCTCTGACACTAAAAAACAAAATCAACCATAGGGACTTCAGGCTAGCTGCAGTGTGGAATCTGAAAACACACAAGAGACTTCTGGGGTTTTACATTAAAACCCATTGGCCTTTCTTGCACTTTGAACAGCTCGGTTATTAATGCAAGATTCTGTAACATCACACGCTGGAAAACAACAGCTTACACAGTCATGTGGATCTGCCAAATGTTGATACATTTTATTAATCTTCTTACGTAATGTTAACAAATGTGGCTTGGGAGATGAGACCAAACCTAATCACAAAAGCATTGTGAAGCTCTTACTGTCACCATGTTGGAAACAAGGTCTATACACCCGAAAACTCAAATGTTACCATTACCAATAAATATTATTATTTGTTTTTCTTGAAATGACAAGGCCACCTTGTTCATTGACAAAAAATAAAAAATAACTAAATCTGGGGAATCACACTACTGTGAATTACCATGAAAAAGACGGCTCATTGACGGCCCCGCCCCTTGCTAGTCACTGCAAAGGGTGAACTGGCCAGGACAATGCAAACCCTGGTGGTGAGGACAAGGGAGAGCTGGCCGGCTGACCAACCCTACAACTACGCAGGCCCAGAACCACAGTTCTGAGTTGGCTCACCCCAACACCCACCCCATCTGTGAACTGCTAGAGCACATGAAGGGACCGGTCCCGCAGACCCAAAGCTGCGGGATCTCTGTGACACAGGGTCACAACAGGGTAACCAAAAGGAGCTCCCGTGAGGATCCAGTATTGGTGGTGTAGCAGGAGCCAGAAGCCTGGAACCAGATCAATGAATGACTCTCTGCAATGAACACTTGCAAGTAAAGATGTATGGACGAAAGGGTTTACTTCATAACTCACTGTGTCACACTACAGCTTCCATGACGAGAATGATTTTCCCTTCTTTTTTTTCTCTTGAATTTTATTTTATTGGGGGGGGGGAGGTTGCAAGAGCAGAGGGTGGACATGAAGGGATGGGGAATGAATGGGATGGAGATGTATGATGTGAAAGACACAAAGAATAAATTAAAAGAAGGAGGGGAAAAAGGATGGCTAGTTGAACTTGGGACTCACTGGCCCAACGGCTTTTACTTAAGCAATCACCGCGTTGTCCATATGAGCATCAGCTAGATCAGTGGTTTTCAACCTTCCTAACGCTGTGACCCTTTAATACAGTTCCTCATGTTGTGGTGACCCCCAACCATAATATTATTTCGTTGCTACTTCACAACTTTAATTTGGCTACTGTTATGAATCATAATATAAGTATCTGATAGGCAGGATATCTGATATGCCGCCCCCAAAGGGGTCATGACCCACACAGGTTGAGAAACACTGATCCAGGGTATTAAAAAGATATACAATCAGGGATCAACATGTAACCAGCTAACAATTGTTACTGCTTCATCATGAGCATTTATAAACAGAACCATCCTGTTCTGTTCCCTTTAAGCAATGCAGTGATAAAATATTAGGGTGTAAGCAATTCCACACACTATTGCTTTTATACCATTCACTAATGCATACTTTTTTAAAAGCAAGTAAGATACAAGCCTTTGTTATCAAAGATCTTGTGTTTCATTGAGCCCCTGAGGTCTTGGGAAGCCTGAGTGTCTGAAAAGTGCTGCTCTGAAGACCCTAAGGATGGCTGTCCTTCCCTCACTTTGATTACATACGGTCTCCCCTCTCACTGTTACCCCAGATACACACATCTCCATGTCTGGAATGGGGAAATCTGAGAGTCAGTCTTTGGGAAAGGGATATCATTGACAATTAGAGTACACTACAGACCAAAGCAAAAAGTGAAAGCTTGGGCTGGAGCAGGGATGGCTGTCATGAGGAGCTGAGTTCAGATCCCCAGCACCTTTGTAAATATCCAGCTGTGGCAACTTGTTATCTTAGCTGGAGGGAGAGACAGGAGTATAAGGTGAGCTTCCCTGGCATTCACCTGCCAGCCAGGCAAGCCAAATCGGCAAGCTCCATGTTCACTGAGTGACTTGTCTCTAAAAAAAGACAAAAAAAAAAAAAAGAAGAAGAAAACACACACACACACACACACACACACACACACACACACACACACACATACATTGCTTCTCTAAACCATTTCCAACACAGATATACATTGCTGTTATGATATACAATGTTTTACTTGGGCTGGAGAGTTGGCTCAGCAGTCACCTTGCAGAGGAACTGGGTTTGGTTCCTAGTACCCACTTCAGACAGCTCACAACCACTTGAAACTCCAGTCTGGGAGAATATGACGCCCTCTTCTGGCCTCCATGGACACCCACATGCAATTGCACATAGCCACATACAAACATATAATTAAAAATAGAATAAACATTTAAATAGTTGTCTAGACCAAAAAAAAAAAAAAAAAAAAAAAAAAAAAGACCTATGTGATTCATCTTGTCTGAAGAAGAGATGTAGGACACTTGGGGTAGGGGAAATTGCTTCTATTCCGAGGCCTGGCTTATGAAGGAGACAATCTCCAAGAGTAAGAATAAAGACAGCATTTCACCGGGAAGTTTTACCTAAACAGAGGAAGACTCAGTCACTGAGGCTACTGGTACCTCAGAGGCAACAAGATGGGGTGACCAAGTGCAGGTCCAGCCCTGGCAGTCACTATAGGTGTGTCTTGGTGGACAGAGTGCTGTTAAGCTGGCCAGCATTCACAACTGGTTGTGTAGTGGTGACCAGCGCTCACTGCTGGTTGTGTAGTGGT
>CABHPR010138629.1:0-55181 GCA_902168415.1 Peromyscus melanophrys
AAAAAAATTTGGTGTGTACTGTTTCAAACAATTATTATACTCTTTTAACATTAACTGATATCTCTAGATTGGTGCTCAGCTTTTAAGTGCAAAGTTAACACAATGTAGGGAATGTGCATGTTGTCAGCTCCATTCATCTGGTAAACAGAACACTCACCTATACTCTCTCCATCATCCCAAAATAGAGTTCCTTGTGCCATTTGATGGTCGTCTGCTGCAACGATGAGCCTCATGAAATTCTTTCGACTATAAGAAAGAAATATGTCTCTTGTAGTCTATCCATGTGTCCAGAGTAGGATATTTTATGATATGATAGTCATAAAAAGAATACGAATAGAATGGAAGTTAAGGAAATAAACATCTAAACAGAGAAAACTAAGAAGTTTCCCTCTATAAATTAGAAAAAAGAGATATAGGAAAGAAATTCATTATATTCAAAGTGAAATGTCACATCTGTCATTGGGTTCTAAGAGTCTACCTACTGCCACTAATCAGAGGAGGATTCATTCATAGTAATTAAAATCATTGAGTTTATGGATATCTTTACTTTTATGTGTCACTATTTTAATCAATTTCTCCCTCCCTCCCTCCCTCTTTTCCTTTTTCCCTGTCTCATAGTAGCAGGATCAGAGACGTATGTCCAGTAGTCTGCTACTGAGCTGTAGCCTCAGTCCTATTAATAGAATTTTCAATATCTTAAGCTTAATATTTATTTATATTTCTACATATAAAGAATTCAAGTATAATTAAAAATGAAAAGAATAACTAGATAGTTCAATGTCCAGTCTTTTTAATGGACAATGTCTCTCAGCTCATGCTTACATAGACTCATTTATGAATTAAAGACAGCTCACTCTAGCAATGTGTAAGAAGTAACTTGGTTTGAAGGCATCAAATGGTTAAGAAAGATATTTCTTTAGCAAACTATGTTTTTCTGTCTTGCATTGATAATCACAGATACTGAAGCATACCGTCCTTAAGATTCCTAGCATATACAGAGTTTGAAAGCTCAATTATTCAATAACTTCATATTCAGTTTTTATATAAACACAGCAGAGGACAAATGTTTGTGTGAATAATAATATTTACTTAGATAAAGGAAACTATATCTTATAAATATAAAAATCTGATTTAGTGATATGCATAGTGTCATATAACTTTAATCCCATATTTCCAAAATTTGAAAGTCTGAAACAGAACATCACAAATCTAATGTTTACAACTGTTACATAGCAAAATTCTGTCTTGAAAACAAAAATAAAATCTGGTCAAACTCACAATTTACAAATACTCATGAAAAGTATATTAAAGTGCCATATAGCTTACTTTCTAATTCTGTGTAAATGTAATGCCAATACCCAACATAAGATGTGACCCTCACCCCATAAACAGAAAGAAGTAGAAGAAAGACCTCTCTCGGTGAAACTGAGAGTTCTTCATTCTAAAATTACATATTCTTATGTATATATGGAGAGATGGCTCAAGTAGTTAAGCGGAGTCTGTTGAAGGCCGCTGGGTTTCATCTTGTAGCTTTCCAGGAAAGTAGCCATAGGAAAGCATAAGCAAGCCAAAGAGTCACTCCTACATCAACCATATGGCACTGAATGTATTCACATTCCTTGGAGGTTAGACATATCATTAGGAGCCCTCAGGAATTAAGAAAGAAAGGACCCGATGTTTTATTAAATAATGAATAACAATAGAAATTCAAAGCAGCTTTGTCTCCATTAGTCTTCATACAGATTAAGGTTTTATGAAGATGAAAGGTAGGTAGGTCCTGCTCTTCCAGACATCAGGGAACTTAGTAGTTCGAAGGAACTATTGTTAACTATAGTGTTAATGGATATCTATATTTTCATAGAGTACAAGTCAGAAAATATGCCACAGGACAGAAAGGAAGAGGTAGTGGCAGTGAAATAAAATGGAAATCAAAGGAAACTTCCCAATAAAATCTTCTAAATAAAATGGGACTTCAAGTCTGTAAACTTCAGAACAAATATTATTCAGTGATATAAATAAATGAAATAAGATGTTATGAGATGGAGGGACTGTGTGAATGTACTGCTAAATGAATGAAATTCAGTTGAAAAGGCTATAAGCCATGTAGTTACCAAAATATGTCATTCTATGAGCTGCAAACGATGAATGCTAAAGGCTCAGTGGTTGCAAAGGGTTCAGTGGAGTTGAGTGGATGGAAACTAAAGGCTGCTTGGAGCAATGGAACTGTTCTGCTCTCTGTGATATTATTCACTTGTTTACAACCACAGATTGTAAAAGAGCAGGCATGAGCCCTGTTACAAACTACTGACACTGGGTGATAGTGATGTGCTCTTGCACATTTATCAAATATAGTGAAGCTGTTTATGATAAAGAGACTATAAAATTGACAAATATGTTGCGATCTCTAAATCCTTCTCTTAGTTTACTACAATTCACAGTTGTATTCTAGAAAGTTTTATGAAAGTATTGTTTTCAGGTCCAGGAATGTAGTATAGTTAAGACAGCCAGCCCAGCATGCGTAAAGGACTGGATGTGAGCTTTTGCCCTACAGAAGCTAGGCGGCGTGGAACACACCTGAAATCACAGCCCTCAGGAAGGAGAGACAAGACAGCAGGGTCAGAAGAATAAGGTCATCCTTTGCTACATAGCGAGTTCAAAGCTTGTTTTTAATGTATGATATCCTGTCTCAAATATAAAAAAAATTAAAAATCCCAAAATAATATTTTTAAGAGCTGTAGTTATTTCCATGTCATAGTTAAAAATAAAGAGATAATGACCTTGCTTAGTTAGCCACTCAAAAGACAAAGTATTCATTTACAAATGCATATGCATATTGTACACCGAGCTCATGAAGTTTTAGCTCATACTTAGTCAGGGAAGCCTTACTTTTAAAGAGGATGTGCCACTCGGAGATAATTTTCCATAAGTCTTCAAGATTTATGCATATTGCATGTGGAGAGTGACTAGAAATTGAATTTCATTTTAAAGAAACTTTTGAGTAGGTGATATTGGAAGATAGGAGCATATCTTAAAATGCTATAAATTACTGCTCATTATTATATTCACTGTCCATTATACTAAAGAGAATGAATGTCTTTTTCTAAGCTCAGGATGGATAGGTTTTCTTTGCATCTCATAAAAAACATATTCAACTCCCCTAGATTAGTGGATGCTCAGCTGACTCAAAGCTTCAATTTCAGGATCTACCCAAATGACAAAAGGTCATTCTTGTGGGATGAGGGAGCAGGGAAAACCAAAGTTCATCAAAAGCCTCTTTTTTTCTGCCATGCCTTCTGTTTCTAATTGAGCACCTTTGCTATTACAGAAGGCTCACAGGGAAAAGTTCAGATTCTTTCTAACCACTGACTTTTAGGAAAAGGATGTATTACAAAATGAAATAAAGTCCTACAAACAGTAAACTTACCTGAGTTCTGTGTTCTGTGCGGGTTCTTGGCATGGTAGAATATAACCTCCTCGGACATGTAGATTTATTGTATCAAAAGGAGCTGGAAATGTTTCTTGTTGGCCTCTGACCTTTATATCTTCCCCCTGGTAAGAAGAAGGAGGGGAGGAATGAGAAATGAAATAATGAGTAATGCAAGAATGTAAAAAAGCACAGTTATGAAATCAAATGGTACAATTTTCTACTTAAAAACTAACAGAACAAATATGACTCTAAAAAAGAAATCTTGTTTAAAGTGTGTCCTTAGGTCCTGGTTACATTTTCATCCTCACAGTTGTTATTTGTTTTCAAGATCTCCTAGGCACAAATGTGTGGATTTTGCAAGGTCACAAAAAACGAAAAACTCTATTATTTTTAATGACCACTTTTTTTTCCTATAAAGGAAGCAACATATGTTTGTAATATAGTATACAATTTTGTGTTTATTTACTAAAACAAAACAATGACCCGCATAACACACTAGATCAGAATAAATGAATTATTCCATGGTATGTTAATTTGATTCAACAATAATTAACAGCACATAACTAATTTTGAATTTTTGAGTAAAAAATAAACAGATACATAACTTATCATATGAATCATCCAAATGTAACATATTTCAGGATAGTTAACTTCCAAGAATTTTTCCAAAACTTACCGTATAGAAGTCAAACCATCGGGCATTAGGGACATAGCCGGTCACACTGTTCATGTACTGGAATTGGAAAAAGAAAGTCACTGAAATCACCTGAAATCAAACCAAATCATTATGTGAACAAACATATGGTCACACTTACAGGGGAAAGGACAGGGGTCACCATGAAAGCTGGACCCCACAGGAACTGCTTGTAGATTCGCCAGGTTGCTCTGTCGTCAAAGAACCTTCACAGAAGAATCACAAGGTATTCAATTAAACCGAAGAACCTATTCTCTTCTGAACACCATACAAATGCTTATTCAGGCCCCAGATTTCTGGAACCATTGTGGATTTAATTAAAAACCATGCTCAAATAGAGTTAAAACAAAAAGCTAGTCTGTTGTTTGGAACACAGTGTGGAGAAGTATATAATTTATGAGTAAAACCAAATTATGTCTAAATGTTCTAGTGAAAGGACTGTTAAGGAATATTAGAACAAAATAATGACAAGTCACTATGAAGTAGAGTTTACACAGGAGAGTAAGTACAGGTATTTAAATATCAACTTTGTCTAGTGGAGGATCAGCAAAGTTGGAAACAGGAATTACAAACAACCTGCAAGAAGTTTGTAAAACTTTCACTATATCGATGTTTATTATTTCTTTTTTTTTTTTTTTTTTTTTTTGGTTTTTCGAGACAGGGTTTCTCTGTGTAGCTTTGCGCCTTTCCTGGAACTCACTTGGTAGCCCAGGCTGGCCTCGAACTCACAGAGATCCGCCTGCCTCTGCCTCCCGAGTGCTGGGATTAAAGGCGTGCGCCACCACTGCCTGGCTTTATTATTTCTTTTTAAAATTCTAAAATGGGACTTTTTTTTAAAGACAAGGTGTGTAGGTTTACACCTGTAATTCCATACATGAAAACTGAGGCAGGAGAATTGCCATGAGATGAAGATCAGTCTGAGTTGAGTAATGAGTTCTAAATACACAAAGTAAAATTCTGTTTCCAAAATTCAAATAATCTTAAAAATAATAAAAAGTAAGTGAGGCCCACTGATGTAGAGATACCACTTTAATAGGTATCAAACTAAGATAAGGCCTTAGAAGCTAGGAGTTACACTGCTGCATAGGGGATGCTTAGTTCAAAAAACGAAATAAAAAATGTCACGTTGTGTGTGTGGTAGGGGAGGTTGCCTATCTTGAGCTCTTCATATTGTCTAACATGTCATCATGTCATTAAAGATTTTTGCATATGTAAGTTGATTTCTAACATTGAAAAATAAATGATCATAGAAAAAAAGTTACAAATTTGGAAAGCGTCACTAACAAATGTTCCCCTCTCTTAAGCTATTGAAATTAAACAGTTAATCGCTTTTATAATTAGTTTTAGCTTTGCTTTTTTTTGTTTCATTAGCAACCAAGATAAAGAAGCAGTTGAGGTTTAGCCGTCACTGAACTCCCCATGAGACAAAGACTGAAGCATGAAGCACTTTCAGTGAGACAAAAAAAATAAAAAAAATTGTTCAAAATCTATAACCAGACTTTCAAAATTTAGAAATGCAAAGGGGATTAATCTGAAACGTAAGAGTGCCATTAAGATAATGAAACAGAGGAGTGGCTGCAGCTGAGGTAAGAGCACAACCTTGATGTACTTCAAATGATGGCATGCATTTTTTACTACACCCTTACCTCTTTTAAAACATTTTATAATTTCCCTGAGAGTTTATTTTGTGATTTAATCACCTTCACAACTGCCGGGTCCTTTCACTTCCACATCCTTTTGTTTTCCGAACCTTACCCTCTGTCCTCTTTTTTATTATAAAAAGCTAATGGGTCCAAATAGTGCTACCTATACACTCTTCATTCTATGGCCATCCACTGGAGTGTGTTCAACCTACCAGGAGCTATACACATCAAACTAATTCTCCTCTCCTACCAGTCATCTATTACTAATAGTTCCTTAGCCAGGAGTAGGATTTCCTGGCTACCTTCCCCTCCCATGCTTGGACTTTGTCTGGCTTGAGCTTGCACGGGTCTTGTGAACACTGTCACAAAACTGTGAGTTCATATGTGCAGCTGCCCTGATGTGTAGAAAGCACTGTTTGATTGAAGTCATCCACAGCCCCCGCCTCTTACAGGCATTCCACCTCTCCTGCAGTGATTGCAGAGCCTTGAGAAAGGAGGAACTGCATGGATGTCCCATTTAGGGCTGAGCACACTACGGTTTGTTATTTGCTACATATTTTAATCTTTAATAAAAAGTGAAGGCATACAAGGGAAAATTACTATTTTCATAAATTTATTTTGAGTACTCGATCTTAATTTATACTATACAATTACAATTTTTATTACTTGATTATTAGTAAAATTTGGCAGGCCACTACATTTAATTACTCAATTAAAATAGTTGGAGAGTTGAGAAGCAACGTGCCTCATAATAAGTTAAAGAGGTATTATAAAATAAGCATTACTTTTTAATAATTATGGCATTTATATGCTAACTGACTCCATTAGTAGGTTTATTAGACTTATTTTTTGTAAACCCTTTATTAGCTCAAAATATATAGTAAAGCAACTACAATATATTGTATTAAAATAGATAATAGATTAAAGTAAATGAAAGTATATGAAAAAATACAGCTTGTACTTACTCATGCATTAGGGGTCTGATGACTGTGCCACCGTGAACATGGGCTTCATGCATCTGTGTGTAGAAATAGGGCAGCAAAGTGTATCTGATTTCTAGAACGTTCTTTGACATTTCGGCAAAAGTTTCATTCCAGGAAACAGGATCTTGTCTCTGAAAGAAAGCATATTGTAGCAGCCATAACTCATTGTTTAAATCTTAACATTCAAATTGGAGAATAAAAGTAGCAGGTTATTAGCAATGTCATGTACTATGAACTATCTTTATAAAAATTCTGAATGCTGCCTCAGTTCTCCTTTTATGAAGAATGAAAGTGGTACAATATCAGTACTTTAAAAAGATAATGTAAATTAAGCTGAGTGCTTAATTTAAGTAAATATAAGAACATACAGTTCATATTTTAAAAGATGGTGAATGCATTCTCAGTTATGATAATACTGAGTACTGGAATGTTGAAGTCTAACAAGGAAATGATATGGTTTATTACACAAAGGTGACCTGAAATACCAAGAGATATACCAAGCTGTCCATGCTAGCCTCACATGCCATGCATTTTCATGTGAAATGGATAGATTACAGTACTGAGTATTATTAAAATAGGAGGAATATTACACTGGTCTTAAATGATAGCATTTCAATCTGCTTGAGAATTTACATTTCAGTCGGGCATTGGTGGCGCACGCCTTTAATCCCAGCACTCGGGAGGCAGAGCCAGGCGGATCTCTGTGAGTTCGAGGCCAGCCTGGGCTACCAAGTGAGCTCCAGGAAAGGCGCAAAGCTACACAGAGAAACCTTGTCTCGAAAAACCAAAAAAAAGAAAAAAAAAAAAAGAGAGAATTTACATTTCAAGTCAAAACAATAATACTGATGACGCAGTATTAAGAATCTACAAAAATATTGTTCATATTAGGAAAGCACGAGGGACAGTGATTATTGTATATTTTAATTTGTGTCATGTATAGAAACTGAACTTCCTCACAACTACAAAGAACACCTCTCATGTTTGTTGATAGCAATCATTGGGGGGTCTTTTAGTGCTACATCATGTTTATGAAGATTCCAACTTTACTAGATTTGGAAAATAAGAAAGTTGAAATGATAACCTGGTATTCTCCCTGGCAGATGCACTATTAGAATAATCAAAGACTTGAAACTACATTAGCTGAACAATTACTAAATTATGCTTGATCCTATGTATAATATATGTTAGTTATACACAACATATTTTTGTAGCTTCATAGTCAAGTAAGTAGAAAGACACAAATATCATAGGATATAGCCAAGTTAATTAATCTCAGCTTTTGTTCCGGTCTTACACTAGCGTATATATCTAAGCCATGGAGTGTTAAGCTCAATTATATTAATTCATACTTAAGCTAGTTGAGTTTTCTTTTCTGGGAATATTTACTCATGAATGTTTCTTTCATCTGTCCTTCCCTCTCAATGTTACCATCTTAGGGACTTTTGAATCTAGAATTCTACATTTGAAATTTTCCTCTTCCAAATGTTTATATTTTTCCTCACTGAGATCTGTGTTCAAATGTTCTCTTTTACAAGTCCTTGGGAGAACTACCATTCAGGTGCAGAATCTCCATGCATCTCTTCAACTATATATTCCTTAACCCATACTCCTATGAGTTTAAAATATTTTAAATGTAAATGAGATATAAATATAAATATAAATACGTCATATTAGAATATAATGTATCACTAGAATGGATGCACTAAATATTTAAAAAATACATTCTCAATGCATAGTCCCCAAATCACTCCTTTTTGATTTGGGCCTTTCTTAGTTCCTGCCCTTTTCCTACAGTGTCTCAATCTCCTACATTAATAACAAGTTTCTATTATATTCTTGATATCTTCAAACATTTCACCACAGTTTGTCTGTCTTTCAGTCTGCTTCAAAATGTAATTGTAACTTGCTTTGTATCACTGAATTTTGGCTATAAAGAAAATAAATCCACCTCTTCTAGTTCAAGTGAAATTTGGATGGTACAAAATTTTCTGAGCACAGCAGGCATCTGTTGATTAGGAAATATGCTTTGACTATGTCTTTATATTTTCAACCTTAGACTGACATATTTTTTGCTCAGTTCACTCTTTCTCTGCACTGTTAACTAAAAGTTTAGCACAAGCTAGTGCTTATTAGGATATTGCCTCTAACTGTCCACAGTTTTCCATAAAATTAAGCACTGTTTCATACAGTGCTCAAAACTTGTATGGAAATAGGTTAATAACTCTCAGTGATTGGCATTGCGCAGAAATCTGAGCCTGCAATTCATGCTATCATTTCTTCTTTCTCAATTTACCAACTTCCTCATTAGATATTTGATTTTAAACCTTCCCATTTCATTCATCATTGCAAATGTCTCATACTTCTAACCAATTTAGTTCCAAGTTGACTTTTTAATTGTTGCTCTGTCCCAGTGTGGAATAAATTCTATAGTAGGACATTCTCCTAACTCTTCCAACATCTTATAGAACAGCTACGATATGTGTGTTCCCCAATCAAACATGCGCCCCGATACAACTCACATCCTGAAAGTCTTAAAAAGACGGGCTAAGTATTTCATAAACATGAAAAGATTTGAAGCATTCATGTAAAACTGTCAAGTAAAATATGATTGAAACAACAACAACATGCAATCTAAGGTTGTGTAGGGGACAAACACAAACACAAGAGAAGAAAATTGACCTAAATGTAGTAATTACATACTCTAGTAAATTGGATGTTGTGGTTTCTTGCATATGGATAAAAGGCTCCAACTTGCATCCAACGAGCACAGAGATGATATTCTGAATCATTGAAGAAACCACAGATATCTGCTCCAACCTAAAAGACAGTTATATTTAATGCATATTATGTATTGGTAGTCTTAATGGTTATAGACTACAAATATAAAATGAATAGATATACTTACATATGGTATCCCAAAAAGATTAAATTCCAGCATGCCTAAAAATTAGAATAAAATTTTTAGTATTTTAGTAGTGAAGATGTTCTATTCATATATAACTTCTTATTAAATAAAACATTTTGATATTCATAATAAATGATTCTCTTATAATCATACTTATTGTTCTTATTAGTGTCAATGATATTCTCAAAAATAAGAGATCATTTGCTTTAAGACAATAGAGACAATAGCACTAAAACATAATGTAAACACAATTAAGTTATAAACACAACATAGTGGCATAAGACTGAGGGGTAGTGTTTTCCTTAATTTCATGTTTAAAAATAAATTGTTTTTCTGCTATTATTTAACCATTTATTTACAATACAAAACAAATACAATTATTCTTATTAAGTAATATTTAAAATGATAACTTCAACAAAATAGAATGCATGTAACTTCTCAGCTCTTTGGTAAAAGAAATATTCTAAATATGGTTTTAATGAATCTTTCATTATTCAATAAAGTTTAAGTCTAGAATGAAACCAGTAATTGTTTATTTGTGGTTTGAAATGACGTTGCTATTTGTCATGTTTCTATTTTCAGAAAAGGCTTTGATTTCATGTGTTTCCTTCTTGACCATTTCTCAGTGGTTTATTCTCTAGCAGATAATTTCTATACATTTCCATCTTAGCTTTAGAATAATGTCTCTTCAAGCCCATGATTTCTTTAACTAGGAAACAGGGTCCAGAACAGATAGTGATTTTTTATCCAAATAAACTAGCTGAATATCACCAGTCATTTGTTTCTCTGAAGCATCCTTGATTATGACTTTCTGACTAGTGACATTTCAATGATGTCCTGTGTCATAAAAATGATGTATTTTAATTCTTACAATTTAGCTGTGATTTTTTTTTAGCACAATGCAAAGCAATATTTATTGGAGAGCTTAAAAATAATAATAGAAGATAATTATCACATACCAATGAGAGAGTTTTCCAAATTGTCCCAGTTTGCATAATTGTCTCCGAGCCAGTGTCCCGCCCATCTACCAGCCGTGGGATATGTAGACCGAGAGATGACTATCCCTCTCAGGCCAGTGGTCTTCTGTAATGCACTACACAACGAAAACATATGTTGTATGTTTACATTCTATATTTTCTTCAAATGTTTCTTTTTGCTGCTGTTTTGCAAGACAGAGTATTTCTATGTAGCCCTGGCTGTCCTGGAACTTGCTTTGTTGACTGGGCTGGCCTTGAACTCAGAGATCTGCCTTTCTAGTGCTGGGATTGGAGGCTTGAGTTACCATGTATGGCTTAAATATTTCCATACAAACAACTTCCATGAACATACAATATCTACTTTAGGGTCAGGTTTCCTGTCATAGTCAACTGTTCACAACAGAGCCTTCACTCACTACGGAGTAAAATGCTCCAAGGTACAACAGATAAATTTCTTCCCTTCTAAAACTTGCTAGAGTGAAATGCACATATAATGTGAAATTTTCCTTTCTTAATCTTTCAATGCATGTAACTACAAATAATATTAATTAAGCTAATTAATCAAATAGAGCATTTTATTCTACTTAAATTTGCAACATTTAGTAGAAGTATGGATGTGATAAATCAATGCAGTTCTTCTCAGTTATAACCTATCAGTTTTATTGTACATATTAATATGAAAAATATATATGCTAAGGCCTCCCCTGCTTTACAATAAATAAAAAATGAAAATATTTAGTGGATTATTTGTTTTTTTTTTAAATAAAGTATCATCATGCTTTAGTTGTGGAATTTATCCCAAGTCAAATCTCATTAAAAAATTAAACAAATTTGTTTATAATTTGTCTTCTCTTTCTTTTCTACCTTTAGAGAGAGAGTAGCTTTGATGACTTACGCATCTTAAAACACATTCAAGTTTAAAATATAATGCAATATTACATTAGTTTATGTTCTCTGTGTCTCTTTCTTTCACTTTTCTCTTCTCTGTCATTCCTCATATATATATATATATATATATATATATATATATATATATATATATAGGTTCTATTAATTGAAATAAAATTTGCTCTTACTCAAAAATAACTTTATATGAATACAAACTATAAAAGTATTTCAGAATGCTGGACAGTGGTGATTCATGTCTTTAATAATAACACTCAGGGTGCAGAGGCAGACAGATCCCTGTGAGATCAAGGCCAGCCTGAACTCTTCAGAGTGAGTTCTAGGACAGTCAGGGCTACAAAGAGAAATCTAGTCTCAAAAGCAGAACAAAACAAACAAATTAAAAAAAAACATATCAGGAGATGACAACCCAAATACATAATTAGGTAGATTTTAATATTGACTAAGTTCATTATCAGAATCATATACTTTTCTGGTCACAGCAAGAAACACAGTGATTCTTAGGATCTGCTTAGCTATAGCAACTCATTGTGTTGCTTTGTTATTCAAGTGATGGTTAGTGTTAGTTACCAACTTGACATAATCTAGAATATTCTGGGGGTCTCTTTGAATGCTGGTGGGAGGTTATCTGGATTATGTTAATAATTAGTTTAAATTGCATATTTACTCAAGTTTTATTTACTCATTTGTACATTCAACATTATTCACCAAGTATTGTGCTGAGTATATTTTAGAAAACAAATAAGTATGGCCAAGAATTTTTTGGAATAACATGAAAGAAATAAAAATAATAAGGCTATAATGAGGAAAGATAGATTTTGTTCCATTGCTCAACTGACTGATAGATAGAAATTATTTTCTTCTGAGACTTAGGTAGGAAGAAGTAATTTACAAAGAACAATTGGAAAAGAAAGAAATTCAGCAAGACTCCAGAAATATGAAACCTTGAAGCTGATGTCATCAATATAAAAATGAACTAGAAAGCCAGAGAAGAAAATGATAAACATTACTTACTCCAGAGTAGGTTTTATTTGTGACCATCCATATAAATTGTGCACATCATAATGCAAAACTGATGATCCATCACTAAGAATCTGCTCAGTCTCCATGCACATGGTCCGGAAATGTAACCCCTCTGTTCTTTTTGTGAGTTCTGGTAAAAAACAAGAAAAATGTAGTAATAATACTTTGAAGAACAGGACTTTAAAAGTGTAGCTCATAACCACACATTCTTTAATACTTAATTTTCAGATTCTAATTTTACTAATGATTTAAAAGATACATATGAAGTGCAAGGTAATGTATACAAGTATAAACTGGATAGTAATTAATTCATATTACTATAGCATATTGTATAATGATCACTCAATGCTTTAAAAATTTCTTTATGGAGAATATGTGAACAACCTGTTCTTATAAATATTCTGAAACACCGGATGTGCCATATAAAACACGTATTCTTTCCCTCAAATGATAAAACTGCATCCACTCTCAATTTTTTTATATTCAAATTATGAGATTTCAAATAGTTATTGATTTGTAATCATTTGTACACTTTGTGTATACTAATTTTAAGTCTCTGTAGTGATCTATGTAATAGTAGTTGAACCTTGTACTGGTATAAAAATCTAAAACATGAGTACAGTGTCAGTTATACACATTTTTCAAGATTTCCTTTTTACTTTATATTTGTGTATATGTGCAAAAGCACATGAGTATAAGTGCCCATGAAGTCCGGAAAGCAGTATTGGATCATCTGGAACTGGAGTTACATAGATAGTATTGAGCTTCCCCATGTGGGTGCCAGGAATCGAACTGTAGTTCTCTGCGAGAGCTGTAGGCACTCTACCTTTAAGCCATCTGTCCATCCCTGAGATTTCTACTACTTTTTATTCATTTAAATGAAAAGTACTGATTCAGCACATTTTCACTGAAAGAATCCAATTGGAGCACAAATCTCAGAACCAAAGCCACTGTTGTCATCAACAAACATTGTGTTGTTGCCTCCTTCCAGACATTAGCTCTCACCAGACCACAGATGAGCAGAGAATATTTTTCTTTCATTTTCCCTTCATTAGAATAGTTATTGTAAACAATATTCAATGAGTAAAGGGTATTAAATCATTTAACATAGAAAATTCTGAGGAAACTGTAACAAAACAAATTAAATTAAGATAGAATCATAAGTACATAAATAAAACATTTACTTTTCTTCTCAAAACAGTGTTGAATGATTAGATATTGGACCTGAGGTTGAGCGTATTGGACTGTGTGACTGACTACTTAATTTTGGAATGAATTTCCACTTACTGCAACTTAAAGTCTAAATAAACAATAAACAGTAATAATAGTACCATATTATAAAATGTATAGCCATCAAATTCTACCTGGGAAATAAGGTGGGTAATTTAGTGTATGATTTCTGCATTGGTTACTAACTGTTCCATTTACAAAACTCGAAGGCTCATTCATGTCCTGAAAGAGAAGACAAGGGGTTTTAAGCATTTTACTGCATATCCGTTGAAAATAATAATTTGTAAACTTTCATAGGTAACACAAGTTTGTAATTTCAGAACTCAGGAGACTGAAGCAGTACTGTCATGACTTTTAGGCACTCTGGGATACCTGGGAAGTAGGGAGTTCCAGGTAATCAACTTGAAGGGTTAAGGTGCAAATGAGTTAATTGGGTTTGAACAGCTTTTTCTTTATTCCATATTTCAAAATTATGAAACATTTCAAGATGTATTGTTTTCTTCAGAATATTTAAAATGATTTCTATAATCTACCTCACTTTAAAAACATAAAATAATGTATTCCCCACTGTAGGTTATGCACGTAAGAGTGAATTGAGTAATAAGCTTCCATGATATAAATTATATTATAGTTTTAAAGCCTCCTCCCTCTCTAGCCCTTCTTCAAAGTGACATCAGTTGTTGTGGGAGACAGTTCTGTAGCTTGGTCTGTTTGAGGGGTCCCTGGCAGCGGGATCAGGATCTGTCACTGGTGCATGAACTGGTTTTACGGGAACCCATTCCCTATGGTGGAACGCCTTGTTCAGCTTTCGTGCAGGGTGGAGGGTCTTGGATCTGCCTTAGCTGAAAGTACCAGGCCTTGTTGACTCCCCATGGGAGGCCTTACCCTTTTGGAGAGGAGATCTGGGATGGGTCAGGGGGGAGGCAGTGGAGAGAGTAGAAAGAGGGGTAGGAGGGGGAAACTGTGGTTGATGTGTAAAATGGACAAAAATTTTTAAAAAATTAAAAAGTAGTAAATAAATAAATAAATAGATAGATAGATAGATAGATAGATAGATAAATAAATAAATAAATAAATAAATCAAAGATGTAGCTTAAAATGTAGCCAGCTTCAAGGAGCATCTCTATGCTTGATCTCAGCCAAAGGGCCAGGAAACAAGGAGCATCTCTACTGAGCACATGGACTAGAATCTCTGTCATCCTGCAGAATGGACAGAAACCTGAGTAGCTTTCATGAAATGAGTTCTCACACCTGAGAACAAGTTGTCTTCTCTGACCCATATATAATTCTCAAGGACTTATTTATGAAATATTTCTTATACTTCAAATATTTGAATATCAAATAAATATTGATTTTTGAATTGTATATTATGCAATTTTGTATCCTATATGTATGCTCATAGCAGTACCTACATTACATGTTCCTCAGTTAAAATCAAACTAAATACAAGTATTCATGTGCAAAGCATCACAGCAAGCAATGCCATTCTAAACAGCTAGACAAGCATCATGTACATTCTCCTGCATTAAATATTTACTTATAGAAAAATTGATTCTTTTTATACCATCTCAAAACTATGCAACTATATTTTTATTAAGATAAGAAAGTTGTTCAAAAGACATTGCTTTGGTAAAAGTTTAGTATTTAAGTGTGTCATTCTTGCATTAGGTAAAAATAAAATAAATGGTTAATATATTTTCATAGCCAGAAACATCGGCTGTTTTGGATACTTGGTCAAGTTGAGAAGCCCAAGAAGTTACAGTCATACATATATATTAAATTGTTAAATGTCTATTTTTAGCATTCTTTTGTATAACAATGTTGAGCAATGAAAGAGTGAGCTAACCTGCACAGGGTTATCCGGGCATTATTAGATTTACAAAACCTCTATAGAATAAACATAAAATAAAATCTTAAAAGCTCACTTACAATCCACAAGCCATCAAACTTCATTTTTCCATGGTAGAAGTCAAAAATTTCAGTTGCCCACCACTCTGCTGTGGCATTCTTGAAGAAATCTGGAAATGCTACATGTGCTCTGGAAGCCTAAACAAAACAAAGTGGAAGTGCATGCTCATACTCAAAAAATCCTCAGAGAACATGCATATGTGAACCGAACTTTGTCTTCAGACTCTAGTTACACATGTTTCTCTCCAGCATCCAGGGGCAATGGGACAGGGACACACATGCAAAAAGAAAGTGAGTGGTAAAAGAAGAGCCTGCAGGGCGGTGGTGGCACATGCCTTTAATCCCAGAACTCTGGAGGCAGAGGCAGGTGGCTCTCTGTGAGTTTAAGGCCAGCTTGGTCTACAGAGTTCATTCCAGAATAGCCAAAGCTACATAACTCAGTGAAAACCTCTTGAAAACTCTCTCTCTCTCTCTCTCTCTCTCTCTCTCTCTCTCTCTCTCTCTCTCTCTCTCTCTCTCTCTCTCTCTCTCACACACACACACACACACACACACACGAGAGAGAGAGAGAGAGAGAGAGAGAGAGAGAGAGAGAGAGAGAGAACAGATCAAGGATCACTGTGGAAGACAGGCAGAATGATTTGAAGAGTCAGAGGTGGTAGAGGGCTACAAGAAACCTTTTTGGACAAAATAGAGCAGTTTCACATATGAATCACGGGGATGTGACAGCATACACAAGATCTATGCAAGTTCAAACCAGATGAATTCCCAACACAGAGCGAGGAAGTTTGCAAAAAGTCCAACTCCTAGCTGGAGCTTTTGGTAATTGATATCTTCTGGGAAAGGTAGAGTCAGGCAAACCTCTGTCATTTGTGTCTGACAGTCTATTTTTTTGAGATAAGCATGATAATACTTTTTCTTTCATCATCACTGAGAATTCATAAGTATTATGCTAAGTGATATAAGAAATCAAGAGGAGAAAAATAAAGCATCAATCCAATAACAAGATATTTAAAATTCTTGTAAAATATATCTCGTGTTATGCATTAAGATAAGATAAAAATCTTAGATATTATTGTCACATGAAAACAATGTAAAACATACAATTGCTTCATCTATTTATTCCTAAAATTTCATATTTTGGAAAAGTTCATTAAAGGTGATTAAAATTAATCAAATGGAAAATATTTTAAAGTAAACTTCCTCCATTTAAAGGAAAATACTCAAATTCAATAATACACTAATATGACCTTTAATCCCAAATTCTGAATATGTTTTAGCTATAAAGTCCAATAATACAAAACTTACATTAACAGCTTCATCTTCTGTTAAACTCTCATTTATTTCAATATTAGGTAAATCTGGCCAAACCTTTAAGAAAATATAAGTGAATTAAAAATTCAAAATGAATAAGGAATGAATGCTATAAAATTAGGAATATGTAATTAGAGACATAGTCTAACTTTGAGATCCCTGGCCCTCTAATCCCTATAGTTATATCTTATCTATTTCATTTTATACTGTATTTAGACAGAGAAAAAGAATGATGAAAATTAGTCTATTTCCTTTATTTGCATTCCCTTTGACCACCACAGATGCAATATGATTAACTAATGTTTAGACTGTGCTTGAACTCCATCATTCTCAAAATTAATGTTACGACTCTGACCCAGTGACAATGGTAAAAACACAATCCTAAATCATTAAATTAGAAAAAAAAACTTAAATAGCAAATTATGTCACCATCATAGCAATTTGTAAAATTAATCTATTTGGAATGTCATTATTGGATGTTTGGGAATATTTTTCTTAAATATGAAAGAAATCTTCCAAGTCCAGGGACCTAAAACAGGCCCAGGGTTCCAGGAAGCTGTTATTCATAGAATTCCCAGGAAATAACCAACCCTCATCACAGTCCATGAAGCTCATAGGCTGCAAAAAGAGGCACTTTGACTTAGCTCTCTCTATCGCAAACAGAGTTCACACAGAAAATGTTTTCAGGTCTGGCTAAGACCTGACTTCCCTCCCTCCCACAGGCAGTTAGTTCCAAAGCCTGTGACTCCTGACAGCCCTTTACTCTGTACCCTTGGGGCTGTCCTGCTGGGTCTTGACATGTCCCTAACACACCAAGGAATGTCTCATATCCCTGTAGAGGTCATTCTGACTTTTCCATCTTCTAATTCCCTCTGCCTGCTTAATCCTCGCAAACACTATATGGAAACCGAATCCAGATATTGCCATAATTCACTCAATCTCCGTATCACTGCTTGTAACATCCAGTGAGTGAGTTTCCTTCTTCACTTTCATCATATAAGTTCAGTTCTCAAATCAAAACAACAGCAAGACCCAAAACCATTTTGCTCATACTTTTAACAAAAGGAAAAATGCATAAGCATTTGTCACAGCAGAGCATCCTGAGCAGCCACTCCATTATTGGAAGTTTCATTATTAAACACAAAATATATCTATAAGTTTAATAAAATTCAATTTAGTGATAAAAATTTATTTTAGGATTGTGTGAATCCCTTATTTATGCCTAATAATTCATACTTAGATCAGATACTACATATAATATTTTAGTTATTAAATCTATATATTTTTCTATCATACCAAATATGCTTTTAGAAAGGAATGTTCAATCATACCACAAGGGCACTTGCTCAGCTATGTTCAAATCAGCATTATTTGTAATAGCCAGAACCTGGAAACAACCTAGATGCCCTTCAACTGAAGAATGGATAAATAAACTGTGGTACATATGCACAATGGAATACTACTCAGCAGAGAAAAACAATGACATCATGAGGTTTGCAGGCAAATGGATGGATCTAGAAAAAAATCTTCCTGAGTGAGGTAACCCAGACTCAGAAAGACAAACATGGTATGTACCCACTCATAGGAGAATACTAGTTGTGGAACAAGGATGACTGGACGGCCACTCACAACACCAGGGAGGCTACCTGGAAAACAGGACCCCAAGAAAGACACGGGGATCGCCCAATGACGGAGAAATGGATGAGATCTACATGAACAGTCTGGACGTGAGTGGGGGTAATGAGGGTCGATGGTCGAGGGAAAGAGAACTTGGGGGAGCGGGAGATCCCAACTGGATCAAGACCAGAGAGGGAACACAAGGAATGTCCATGGTAAATGAAGACCACATGAGAATAGGAAGAAGCAAAGTGCTAGTGAGGCCCACAGAAATCCACAAAGATGCCCCCACAATAGACTGCTGGCAATAGTCGAGAAATAGCCCGAACTGACCTCCTCTGATGATAGGATGGCCAAACACCCTAATTGTTGTGCTAGAAACCCCATCCAATGACTGAGGGAACTGGATGCAGATATCCAACGTCAGGCCCCGGTGGAGCTCCGGGAGTCCAATTGGCAAGGAGGAGGGTTTATGTGAGCAAGAGTTGTTGGGACCAGGGATGGATGGAATACAGGGACAAGTGGCCAAACGAATGGAAACACATGAACTGTGAACCAATGGCTGAGGGGCCCCCAACTGGATCAGGCCCTCTGAATGGGTGAGACAGTTGATTGGCTTGACCTGTTTCGGAGGCATCCATGCAGTTGGACTGGGTCCTGTGCTCAGTGCATGAATTGGCTGTCTGAAACCTGGGGTTTAGCAGAGACTCTTGGCTCAGCCTGGAAGGAGGGGACTAGACCTGCCTGGACTGAGTCCACCAGGTTGATCTCAATCCTCGGGGGAGTCTTTTCCCTGGAGGAGATGGAAATGGGGGGTGGGCCGGGGGGAGGGGGCGGGGCGGGAAGGGGGAGAACGGGGGAATCTATGGCTGATATGTAAAATTGAATTATATTGTAAAATAAAATAAAATAAATTCAAAAAAAGAATATTTAATGAAATAAAATAACAACATTTTCAAAATTATTAAACTTAAAATATTAGGTACCTTTGCCCAACAGATATCATTTGTGTTAGGCCATTTGACAAAGACATCTTTCTGTATTCCTCGATCAAAGGCAGGGTAAGGCTCTGTTTCATTTCCTGAAATTGCTGGATCCTAAAATTAAAATATAAAAATAAAACAAAATGAAAACAAACTACATATTGAGCCAACCTGCAGCTTGTTGGGTATCCATTCAGAGATGCAGTCACTTTCTCTTTTTGCACTATGGTAGCCTTTGGCTCCCATTTGGAAAAATGACCAGACATCAATGCCACAACTATATTCTAAGAAATGCTCAAAAACATCTGTCAGGAACTCAAGCAAGTCTATTGAATTTTTGTTGTTGTTGTTGTTTCAAAAGAACACCTGAAAATTACTTAGGGACAAAAATATCTACTATCACTCTTCAAAATCAAAGTCAGTTTGTAACTTCAATACCTGTCCCTTGACTTGCTTCTTTACACACATAACTTAGTTTAAAGTAGATGGCAAGAACATGAGTAAACAAAATAAAATGTTGGTGGGAAAAATCAATAGATATGAGGAGAATTTGAAACTGTTTTTTGCATTATTTTAAAATTTGCATTTATTTGTGTGTTTGTGTGTGAGTGTGGGTGTGTGCACCAGGTGTGCCACATGTGCTACGGAGGCCAGAAGAGGGCATTGGATTACCCTGGAGCTGGAGTTATAGGTCATTGTGAGTTGTCCAACATGGGTACTGCGACCAAAACTCAGGTCTTCTTTAAAAGAGGAAATTCTCTTAACTACTGAGCCGTCTCCAGGCCCCGAAGCCCAGTGGTATATTCTTTTTTTTTTTTTTTTTTTTTTTTTGAAAAGCTTTCACATTCTCATTTTAGAAGAGTAAATATAAACAAATAATATAATTCATGCAAAAATAAATACTGACCAAGATAATAATATATTTCATTCCTTCATTTCTTATTCGGTCAACAAACTGAGGAAGATTCGTGAATCGTTCACCAATTGTGAAGTCTAGTTGCCTTTCCATGTAATTAATGTCTGTATACTGAACATCCTAAAATAGATAATAAAGACAACTTGGTAACGGCATTATAGAGGTCGTGTCTAGCTTCACCTGTATAGCAAAATCTGTGTCAAAGAAGAGAAAAAGGTTATAAAGAATGAAAAGTACTCTAAAAACAATTTTATATGGATGATTGGTTTGGTCAATAGTTCAACAATAATTTAATTTGAGAAGTAAACATTCTAAATCAGCAATACTGCAATATCGATTTCCATGGGAAACAGAGATAAAAAACCTGTAATGCTATGAAATTATGGTAATATGGTCAGTTATAAACTGAAATTTCAATGTATACACAAAGAAATACTTTGAACTCATGTTAACCATAAATCACATCAAAATAATTTAAGATAATTTTACCAGTGACAAAAAGGAGAAATTATTTATAATTACATCAGTTATTATAAAATTTTTTTCTCAAATAAGTCAAATTGATTTTTAAAATACCTTAAAGGATGTATGGTTTATATTTAAAAAGTTGGAATTTATTTAAGGCATCAAATTTGAATTTTACCATAAAAATTTCAAATTAGTCTTAAGCAATTAATTTTCCAACCATTTTCTCTTAATCAACATTACCCTTGATTATTCTAGTTTTTGGAAAAACTGTAGCTGTCATACTAGGATAATATTGGAAAACCTCAGTTTCAAATACCAACTTGCATACTTCTGTGTTTTCAATGTATGTAAATAATTTTCTAATAATAAGGCAGCACTATTAAATTCTGATATAGAATCAAAGTCAATGTTATATAGTGAGGTTCATGATGTAAAATGAGGACTTATATAGAGGAATTATATACTGCAGTGTTTATGTGATACTAGAATTCTTTTTATTGATAAAAACAAACTGATTTCTAAGCATTGTGGAAAGAACTTATGCTGTAAAGCCTGCTGCTTAGCTCTATGTACTCCAATTATATATTTTAAGGCTCAAGTCAGGCAGCTGAATGTCAAATTTCTTCCAACTTGTGACATTACCAGTGATACCATAGATCACTCAAACATAAAGAGAACACAGAATATGTATGACTATGCAATCCACAACTTATGAGAAGAAAAAAATGTGAAGAGTTTTGCTTAGAACAGTTCAGGGTCTTACTAAAGGGGGAAAGTAGGCAATGGTAGAATATTTTAGCTCCTTACTTATGTATCTGACAAAGATACATAAAAATCCCTCATCCAATTATTAAGATACCACCAAAACATGAGCGTTATTTCCAAATCTTACTCCTAAAGAATATAGTGATGAAGCATTTCCTTCTGTCCTTACAGCATCTAGTTTATTGGTATACGTACATAGGGGATCTTAGCTTTCACCATATCGTCGTACAGCTGCTCAATCTCTGAAGTATTTCTGTATCCATAACGACATAGCTGAAATCCTAGAGCCCAGTAGGGTGGCATGACTGGATATCCAATTACCTTTAAAAATATTGTATGTGAGATAAAAGAAGTATTTTACATTATAAATAAAACTTTACAGTTTTTAAATGAGTATTTAATCATACTTCATGGTATTGCTTTGTTGCAACTTCTGGGGTTGGTCCCAAAAACATGTAAAAATCCAAGATCCCTCCAATTATGCGGTATGTTAGAGCAGGAGTTGGCTGGAAAGTAACATCTGAAAATTCAAAATAGGAATTTTTATCTATATGTGAGACATCTATTTGTTATTGGATAGCGTAATGTGAGAAATTTAACAAATAGGTTTACCCATTCCATTGCTGTTTAGTAACAGAACTCCATGAGCATTGCCCTCATCTTCCAAAGCCATGTAATAGGGATGGAATCCATAGGAATTAAGTTTATACTGAAACATATAAAAAACATAATGTATATTTAGGAAAACTAAAGCACAAACTACATCAACACTGTTTAAATTCATTACAATTGATCTTGAAAATTAACATATTCCTGACTACCAAGTTACACTACTTGAATGAAACATATGTACTTCGTCTAAAGTTATTACTTCTTTTGTTTGAACTAATACTTCCATAGAGCGTGCAAATGAATATGAAAATATGCAACAATAACTGGCAAACAACCCTGGTGTTAGAGTAGTTATGTTTCTTTCAAGAAGTTAGGTGTCTCATATTCTTTGTAAGTTGACTTTTTTTTTTCTAAAATAAAACATCCTAGAAAAAAATCACAGTGGCTGGGAAGTGGTGGCGCATGCCTTTAATCCCAGCACTCAGGAAGCAGAGCCAGGTGAATCTCTGTGAGTACGAGGCCAGCCTGTGCTACCAAGTGAGTTCCAGGAAAGGCACAAAGCTACATAGAGAAACCCTGTCTCAAAACACCAAAAAAAAAAAAAAAAATCATAGCGAGGTAAGTAATCAACCTGTCAAAAAGAAAGTTTATAAGGATACAAACTTACATATGCATAACATGTAATTTGTGGCTCTAAACTTGAATTTAGTAAATTATTCAATTATAAGTAAAACTAAACGTGAGCTAATTTTTGAAACACATTTATTAATGATATATTTGGAATTATGATAATAATATTACTTATTGTTCATTGAATTAAGTATTAAGGAAATTTTTTCTCTTTTCAAAACAGAACTGTAAAGTATCAAAACACATACAAATATTTGTTATGAATATAAGCAGTAGTTTGACCAAATAAAATGTATAATTTTAGTTGTGGGGGTATAGGGGGATAGTATCAAATCACTATTATATGTAACATGAACAGTGAAATATAAAATTTATAAGCAGTTATTTCAAAGAATACTGAATAAGTATGTTTTGTTTAATGTAGCTGGAAAGGTTAAGAAACTGGTTAGCTTTCAAAAATGCTGCAAGGTGCTATGCAGGTTTCTGGGGGTAGAAAAGACATCAGTGGTCTTGTCCAGTGCTGGAACCTACATGTTATAATATTGACTCACCTGGCAAGATTCACAATTTGACAATAGTGGCGAGATAGTATATGGAAGTAACCACCTGTTGTCCTGATTGGACTTGAGATCTGCCCACATGAGGGTTTCAGGCCTAATACTATAAACACAGTCAAAAAACATGACTAGGAAAGCCTTAGGCTCTAGCAGAGAACCTACTGATGTTGCTTTTCTGAATGAGAATGCTGTCAAATTGCTTTTCAAAGTCATGTTTATTTCTACAGATTTGAGCTGCTACTGATCTTGGTCATAAAAAAATGTATCACTGTTCAAAATGGTTAAACTAAGCAACTGTGACTACTCAGTCACAAATAGGACATCTATATCTCTAAATCAACTTTCAAGGCTCAGGTCACATTTCAGAAGACAAGGCACAAAATATGTAAGAGCCAGGAATGGAGAATTCTGTGAAATGCTGTCTTGTGGACATAACATGACTGCTGTACACTTAAACTCACAGTTCCTGCATTTGTCTGCAATGGCTCTCCATACAGATTATGGAGGAGAGCCAGAGTGTCCCACCCTCAGCTGAGAGTTAGCTACCATTAATGAGTACTAGGAAGAGAGAATCACTCTTTACAAACAGCTACTAGTGGATTCCCCATGCTCCACTAGATGATCTAATGCCCACGTGCATATGGGAACCACTAATTGGACTTAGTGGATTCAAAAAAAAGATACACAAATTAAAAATATATTTCCAAAAATTAAAAGATAAAAACATGAAGTAAAATTAAAAGAAATTGTTCAATATGCTTTTTTAAAATACCCAACAAATTTTATTTTCTCTACTTTTTTCAACTATTTCTGATAATGTTTATTTTTTTTTTAGAAAACCACTGCATCGTCCCTGTGAATCTCTAGCACTCTTTGCATTGTTTCAATCTTGAGCTATCAGCCTTCAAAGAAGTGAACTAGATCCCCATCATTATCTTAGCTTCCTCATAAGGCAGCCACATATGGGTACCTACACCAGGAGGTTGATCTCTTGTGAACATCCCCCAAGTATGCCAGTTCATATCTCGATTGAATGCTGTATGTTCTACTTCCCCAAAACCATATACATATTGTGATGGTAGACGAGTAGATATCTGAATGAACTGGTCATTGAAAGCAAATCCAGGCAGGCGAGAATCCCAGCTGAAAATAAAAGGAAACAAGCCTATCACTGTAAATATGTGCAAAATAAAAAGTAATAGCTGTAGTTATTTTTGTTGTCTTGAAAGTAAACAAATACGTTTTCTGTATGCAAACACAAAATCACATTGCAAATAATAATGTCAATTCTTTCTTTGTGATCTTAAAAGAGATAATGTTTCTCATAGCCCTAATTACCTCAAGGACTCAAATGAATATATGTAATTACTATAATATACATTTTGTCTTGACTAATTTAATGACTTAACAAGTAAACTCTGTTTTATGTAACATTGTGTGGAAATATAAGATGAGAATATATTATATGTATTCATATTTAGTTCAATGTTGTCTTAAAAATAAAACTTTTAAAAATTATATTGTTTCCTTGATTTATATCCTAAAATTAAATGTGATCTATCCTTTGGGGTAATCATTGTTTTTGTTCTTTTTAACTTCTGTAACTTAAAAAAAAAAAATCCTTCAACTTCAAGTTCTTCCTGGCTACTGCAGTCAGCCATTTTTTATTGTATTTTGCATTTATAATACATGGAATATAGGAAGAAATGTACTTTAAAGGAATGCATTTTTCTCTAGTTAGTTGTGAGAAGACAGAAAGAAGGATGAAAGGTAATCAAGGCCAGCAAAGGAGAGGAGTTTGTATTATGAAAACTCAGAGGTACACTCAAAGCTTTTGCATCATTTTTGAAATTACTGTATAAGAAGAGTATCCAAGTGCCTGCTTCATGAATGACTTTGTTTCTTAATCTTTTAAACTAAAAAAAATTTTATAATAAAATCATATTAAACCAGGTCAGTCAGGGTTACTTTATTTGCATCAACACTGCCAATAACTGATAGAATCCTGATATCATTTAAAATAAGGCTTGCAGAGCTTAACTGAAAATGCTTTTTAAATCTGGTGCAATTGGTGAAAATAAAGAGAGTGATCTTTTAAATAAATTTATTCACCATAATATCAATACATATTTTGCTCAATTTATTTTTTTCAGTGTGTATCAGGTTCCAGATCTCACAAATATTCTCAACAGTTTTAATAGTACATTTGCATAACACACTCCTAATTATTTATCTTATTATCACTCACTATGTATTTTAACATGAATTTGCTTTACATTATTATAACACTGAATCTAATACTTACTAATAAAAGTAATCATACCTATAAAATAAATGGAATTTTAAATGAGTTTTTATATGATTCTATGAGTATATTGTTTAAAAATATTAGAATTGGGAAAATATTTAATAAAACTCCAACTATTAGCATATTGCTCTTTTAAACTAAAAAATTTCTCCTTTGTATTAAATAACTTAATCACTTACATAAGCCTTCCACTGCTTCTCCTTCGAACCTGGATGCCAAATGGATTTTCCTTGATTTCAACATCATAGAGTCTATTTTCATAAGAGCTTGTAGGAGTGTTTGGAATGTTTAATGGTACTGGAACTTCATATCTCTTCTGATGGGCATCGTAAATCTATTGCAGAGAAACAGTAACAACACAGGAGTATTCATTCTCACTGCTGAGAGAGCACATGTTTTAAATAACATGTCCAATGGGAGCACTTAGAATTGTTGTCTGATTCTGCATATCTACCTTACAGACCTAACACTGCAAATGCAGAAACTAATGAAGTCAGTAGAATAGTAAATTGTTTAACCTTTTCTCCTAAGAAACTTTATTTGAAACTTACCTTAAACTGTAGCATGTCATTTTTGTGATACTTTACTTCCACACGGAGAGTGGAGATGGGATTAGATGGAAGGTTTATTCTGGCGTTTACAGGATTCCACTGGAGTTCAGCTGTTATACCAGTTGGCAAATATTGAACTGAAGTTAATGAATAGGGATTGTGGTCTGCAGGAAAGTAGCATTCAGGTGCACCAGATAGTGTTTGAACCTAAAAGCAATACATGTTCAACATCAGAAAGTGTAAGCATTGGAAACTTGAACTTAAAAAATCAAACAGTAAGATGTTATCTGAGCTTAGTAACAATTTGTGTAACTCAAAAAAATCTATTATTCATCTGAGATATGTTCTAAATTATTATATCACATATTTACATATGGACTCTAATGTTAGAATGGTAGAGACAAATGATCAAATGTTTGTTTTTCAATGCAATATAATATAAACTGCATTGCTTTTACAAACATTACATTAATTTTTGCCTGTATGTAATTTTATGCCTCACAATGCTGCTATTTTCTCTTTCTGAAAATGACTGTAAAATACAAAGTTGTAGTTTCTTCTCTTCCACTTATATTGATACTAACACAGTATCTTTTATGGCTTATGGTGAAAGCTGCATATGGCATTCCTATCAAGATTTAAAACAGGAACTCTGAATTAACATATTTTATATCTGCTCTTTGACACAGTAGTAGATAGTACCCAAAGGGAAATTGATAACTACAGCATTGAGCATTAAATAGCTTACTATAGCATTTTCTCACAGTCTTCCATAGTTATTGATTGATTATAGTTTCTCAAGAAGCAATACATTTCTCCATATTTGTCTATTTTTCAGAAATTTTATGAAACACCCAAATCTCCTTAAAAGAATTTGATACAAACTAAGTACATTGAGATGGTCTTTTCCTCCCATCTTCCTTGTACTGGGTAGCTTGCAAATACAATGTCAATAGCTATGATAAACTTTGAAGACAAAACCATATAGAAGAATCTGACACATTGATTATATTAAAATGCTGACAAACCAAACTTGGATTTCTATTTACAAGAAAAAAATAAATTCTGTTTTGCTTTAGCTACCCAGATTTTAGGTGTTTAAAGTATCAGTTTAAAGCAATCCTTCTAAAATATGAATACTGTGGTTCACATTCGAAATTCAGTTTATACAATGGTCAACTTTACGTGACTCTATCAGAGTTATTTTCCTAAATTTCACTATCACCCTCTTATTCATCATTCCCATTAGAATTGACATTCTTTTAGAGTGTGTATATTCTAGGATTAGTAATTTAGGGAGAGGTGGAGAGATGGCTAACCAGTTAAAAGTACTGACTTCTCTTTTGGAAGGCCTGGGTTTGGTTCTCAGTACCAACCTGGTGGCTTACAACCTTTTGAAATTTCAGTCCCATGCCATGGGACATCCTGTTTTGACCTTCACATGCACTGAACACATGTGGTTTACAGACATACATACATGCAAAATGGCCATCCATATAAAACTAAAAAAATAATAAACTGAACAAAATAGTTCATAAAAACAGCCTAAGTACCTATATGATAAGTATTCAACAGAAAAATAAGTAATTTGAGTTTTCCAAGAAATTTCTAAATGCCTAAACTTAAAATACATGATTTAAAAAATGGTTTGCTTGTTTTAAAACAAATTTACCATGTGGCAATAAATCTCTATGTTAGAGAATTAAATAAGTTGCTGTGACTTTGAAAGTAGTAATTCTGAGTAGTTTAGTTATGATGATTTCAAATGACATCAGATCACTTAGGATATTCAGGGCTCAGAAAAATTAATGTCAGATTAAGTAGAAACACAAAGACTGCTGACCACTTGGTAGACTTGGAGCAATCTCGAATGGACCTCAAGTTCTAGGAAAGATCTATGCTTCCTGATAATATCAGTGATTCATTTCGGTACTGTCTTGTGACGGAAAATTTTATATTTGCTTTCTTATTGGAATAAGCATCATGACTTATGCACAGTCTGAATGCAGCTGGATTAACCACACCATCCAATGCTGTCTTGTTTTTCACTTTTTAATCATTGACTCCTTCCTTATCAAGCTGACATATTTCTCCATCACTAAATTCCCTCGATTTTAATTGACATTAATCCATACACCCTTATTAGCATTCTCATATTATATTCTCAATATAAATTCACAGTCCTGAAAAAAAACAATTTGCATTATGCCACAGCAGTGAAGATATGTATGAGTAGGGTAATACAGCACCATGTTGATCACTCATTTTTCCTAAAATCACAACAGACCCAGTGGGTACTAATGCTGCAACCCTAGTTGACTTCTCTGCTGTTCAACCACCATCACCAAACCTGTGCAAAAATATTTGTTCTTCACTGCTGACCAACAAATTTTTTATTTACATTATGACTTCACAGCTTTCCTTATTATTTGAGTGTGGAAAGAAGAACAATCAGAATACAACACAGAGCAGAATATTACAACTACATACTATGTCACTTCCCAGTACATGGTATGTACTTTCTGGTTTATATCAAATAAGAAACATTTTAGTTGTGTATCCAGTATTCCTCTGATTGAAGACATTTCTATCTGAACTCCAGTTTCTCCTATATGGCTTATATTCGATTCATATAGGTTATCCTTAATAATATTGGCTGATTGTACTTAACCCATTTTGAAAGTAAAAACGATCTTATATTTTGGCTGTGAGCCTAGCCTTTAATGGTTGAGCCATCTCTCCAGCCAGGGAGTCTTGCCTTGGAGGAGATGAGAATGGGGTACGGGTTGTGGGGGAAGGCTGGGAGCAGGAAGAGGGAAGAGAGGGACACCTGTGGTTGGTATGTAAAATGAACAGAAAATTTCTTAAAAATAAATAAATAAATTTTAAAAAAGAAAGCGAAAACACTGTCACCTCACAAACCTTTCCCCCATAGCTCCATGTTTTCTTTTTCCTTTACAGGAAAAAAATGAAAATTTTATCATATTTTCTACCTTAAAATTTCCAATTTTTCACTTCATTTTAGTTTAACTAAGTTAAAGTAGCCATAAAGCCCATTCAACCTTTTACTTGCCAATAATATTAATGACTTTCATCCTACCAAATCCAGATGTCAATTTCAAGGCTTCTCATTGATTTATAACTGTAATTTGAATGATCATTTTATCTGCCTTAAGATGCATTTTAACTTCCTTACCAAGAGCCCACATATTTTCTATATGAATACTTTTGCTACTTTTTGTTTTCCTGATGGAGAACCGTGAGGATTCAGGGTTTAGGCTTTGACCTGATCTTCCCTTTTCTGTTCATGTTCACTCCCTTGGTCATCTCATCCCATGACACGGCTTTGAATTCTTCACATATGCTGACATGTGATGAGGAAGTATCCTTTAAGACGTTTAAATGTGTGTTGCTTCTTGACAGATGTACTTGAACTTCTATTAGGAATATCAACCTCAATTTATCTAAAACAGAAGCATCTCCTCCAAGCCTGCTCCTCAACCGCAAAGATTTCTCAATCTCTCCTAACACACTTCTTGTTTTTCTAATTGTTCTAACCAACAACCTGAAGTCAATAGTTGCTCTTCTCCTTTTTCCACACTCAATGAGAAAACAAAAATTGTTGGCTTTTTTGTTAAACATGGGTGAGACTAATCATTCTTTGATTTGAATATGACCACACCAAATTAACTGATTGGCTCTCTAACAGTCTTTTCAACACAGCAACAGTGATGGCAACATTAAAATAGAAGTTCAGATTCCGCATTTGTGTATCTTAACAGCAACCTCCCTCAGGCTAAGACTCATTATTCCAAAAAAGGGACTATCTGATTGGTCTAAATTATTTGTTTTCCTGTTTTTATGACACAATTCTTGATGTTATTCCATCACTAATTCTGTTTCAGACACATTGACCTTTTTTTTTTTTTTCTACTTGTGAAACTCGGACTCTTTTCATGTTACCAGTTGATATTTCTTTCTTAAGTATTACTGACTCTGTGAAAGTGCATTTTAACACTTTTTGATGTTTGGAAGTTATCTGTGTTTGAGGAAAAATTTGTTCTTATTTATCTTTAGGATTGTAACTTCATTTAAACAATGAGATTCATGATAAATGAGCACGAAATACCACTTAACATTCTCCTCATTGACTTCAGAATTGTTCCTCCCCTTCAGAGTTGTTACAAAGAAGCAATTGTTTTTGTTTTTGTTTTTGTTGTTTTACTTATCATGTACCTAATTATTCCCAATGCTAAACACTACGCACCTCTTTATAAACAGAAAGGAAAGGGGGCATTTTCCTGGAAGCAGAAATTATGACTTATTTCACATAAGTAGAACCCCCTGGGAAGTTGACGGATGATGTGTTGTAGCTTTAGTCCTATAACACGAAAATTTAATTACTCAGTCTTATAAATAAATGCTTCCTGCTCTCAAAACTCAGAGATGTAAGAAAGGCTGAGAACTGAATAATAAGCATAGCAGGTGAGAAAGTTTCACATTGATCCCTCTGTCCTATAACACTGATAGAAACACCTGCTGTACACGGCCGTCATTCTTCTCAGACTGGCCAAAATAACTAGAGCATCCCAGAGTGACACGTATCCAAGTTTTTATAGGTTGAAAATTTGTTTTGAACGTACTTGCTACTACTGACAAAATACCTTGCCAATTTAGCCAGTCAGCTATGGTCAATGTACAGAGGAAGTACAACGAAATGCTATTTTATAAGGGAAAAGTTTATCATCCATTCCACATGAAAAGCAGATGACTACATCTGTCATCTGCTAAGCTACATCTTTAAAGAATGAATTTATTTAAAATTTGATTGCCATTTAAATGTGCAAATTTCAAATACCAAACGATTCATAAATGAATGTAATATATATGCTGCTGAATTTAATATGCATGTGTAAATTTCCCACTAATGTGCTTACATGAAAATCATATATTTGTTCACAAGAAAACTGCTATTACCTCTTGCCATAAGCAGCCTCTCTGTTCGCACACGTCTTTCGTCGCGATGCCTGCATCTGGATAACATCCGAATCGCTCATTGTCTGAGAAAATTTGATTCCATCTAACTATAAAGTTTTTTCCAAGATTAAAGGTGAGATCTGTAATTGAGAGAACCTATGGAAAAAAAGGATGATTAATTCTTTAACTTGATGATGAGTAAATTTAAAAGTATGTCAAAATACAGCAAACCCAGTAGGTTTTCAGAATTATTTAATATTTTGATATTTTTTTTGAAGAACAGAAACACAAGGGGGCGGGGAAAGGCATGGGACTTGAATATGTAGAACTCCAACTTGAGTATGAAAGAACATAAGAAACAAACCAGACATTTCAAAGTGACCAGTTTACCTTATTGGAAGCATCAAAAGTGAAGCCAGGATGAGCATTCATTTGCTGAGCAGTTTCTCCTACTGTGACTTCTGTGACAGTCTCTGTCAGCCCAAAGACTTTGATTGTTTTAAATGAGAGGGTAGTTCCTTCTGGATATGCTGAATGTGTGCAAGTAGCAATCAGTTCATTCTGAGGAAGAAGGGTGTGCAATGTTAGCTGTTAAGTCCTTTGATATTAACCACACTAATGGGTAGAATATGAAAAAAGGAAATAGTTGAGGCATCCACCCTTCCATCCCACCAGTTAGCACTGTGCATATAATTGATTTTGTTTGTATGTGTCATAAAACTTTATTTTTAGAATTAATTACGACTTCACATATGAAGTCATTGATATGTAATATCTCTTATTCTAGCCTTTATATTGATAAGAGATAACTCAGAATTGCTAGAAAGAATAAAGAAATATAACTTCTGTGAAAAAAACTCATTAGGTATTTAAAAATTAAATGTGCACATACTTTTCATTTTTATCGCCAAATATATATGAATTATTACTGTGATTGACATATGAAAACATATCGAATATATAGAACTTATTTTCCAAGCTATGTTAAAATAGACTTAAGGAAGAACAAACAATCAGTGCATAGCTTCATTATAAATATAATCTAATACAGTTAAGAAAAAGGTTTTGTTTGTTCATTATCTAATAATTTCGATTTAACAATTTTGATTGAATTTTATTGAAAACTGGAGAGAAATTTAAGCACCTCCCAGAAGTAGCCTATAGTAAATTATAAAATAGACATTAAGAAACACATATATTTTCCAAAATAATGTCTTACACTGGACACTGAAAAGTTGTACAATATATAGTTTCCATTTTCTACGGTATCTGAAATTGAAAAATAAATAGTTATTCGAGCAAAGTGAAATAAATTTTCTTTTCTTGCTTTACATTTATATAATAGTTATTTTAAAATCATAATAATGAAGTGCTGTAGACAGTTCTAATTACTTTTACATTTCTAGTAACTAGACTCAGAGGTGAAGACTTATACTAAAAAGAAAAAAGGGCAAGAAATTTAGAAGGAAATTGCTTGGGCAGCTACAAGGTGGGCTGAAGGGAATCAATGTGTGGGGAGCACAGTTTAAAACTATCATGTATGTGGGGGAATGCTCCTGGGGCCTCAACCCTACACAATGCACTACAGTCAACTGACGACAGCTAAGAATGTCTTCCCCAGGGGAAAGGCTCAACATGGTTATCCTGCATCTAATGGTCAGCCCTGATTTGAGGTAGAAAAAAAGGAGACATGTTGCAATTTGATGCAGTTATAATATCATTTTTAAGTAATTAAAATTAACATCATATACAGGTATGTGTATTTCAAATAATAAATAAGATATTAAATTTTTGTTATCTCATTTCCTTGTGAAATATATTATCTAATTTAGGTTTTTTTTCATGGGTAATAAAAGAGTCTAGTAATTCAGAAGAAACAAAACTTATTCTCCTCAGATGTATTGGCTGGAGCTTGTAATCCCAGTTGGAGAGGCAGAGGTAGAGAAAGGAGAGTGAGAATGTCACCCAATCTGGGATATATGGGACCCTGTCTCCACTACTAAAACAACAGGAAAGGTTATAAAGAATGATATGTTGTTATAAATTACTAATTCAAGTGATATTTGTATCTTATATTTTGCTATGAAATTACGTGTTTTTTTATGAAGACATGATATAGCACAATTCTATTTCACATTTCTATATTATTATTTTTCATTATTCTGGAAAAGGGAATGAATGTAGAAAGATACTAAAAACTAATTTAACCTGTAAATAAACTGACATTTAATGAGGGAAAGGTAAGAAAACAATGATGTCTGTATCATACATGTACTAAAATATTCCCAAGGCATTGTTATAGGAAACTGAAGATTAGTACTAGCCAAATTTGAAGGAAACTGAAGATAATCAAATTTAATGAGATTTGAAAAGTAATGAGTTCAATTGGAAACTATATGATAATTTGTAGACACACATAAAATGGTTATTATCTAAGTGTCACATATAAAAATAAATTAAAATAATTTCAGTAAAATTTTAAAGGATCAATTAAATCTAAAAACATAAAATTAATAGGTACGATTAACATTATATAATAAAATGACTTGTGGTTGTTTTATTAATTATTTAGTTTATTTCTGTTTGTATTAAATTCTCAAAATATAAACTAAAGCATTGTAAATAATGGAAAGCAAAATGTTTTACCTTAAGTAATTTGACACTGACATTAAGTACATCTGAAATTATTGGTTTCATTTTTGTTTTCATTAATAACATTTCATGTTTAAAAATTACAATGAATTATCCAAAATGCTCAAAAACATGATGCAATTCCTACATTGAAAATTTGACAAGTTATATCAAATTAAAAGTATGAATGTAACATAAAAATCACATACATTTGTCAAAGAGGTTCTACATTGCATCAGTTCACGAAGCTGATATGTTAATCACATAAACAAGTCAAATAGTGATGTCAAATTTCATAAAGAAACATAAAAATGTCATTATGAATGCAATCTGTATGAATAAAGCTAAATTAGTGAGGCATCAGAACAGATGGTGCTGAGACTTACTTTTAGTTTCACCGTCATCCCAGAAGAAGTCTCCTTTTGCTGTGTGATTTTCGTCTAATGCAACAATGAGGCCTAGAGGGTTCTTACGGCTACCATGTAAAATGAGGTTTGTATAGGATTAAAATAATTTTGCAATCAAATTATAACTTATAACAAATACATTTCCACTTAAGAAGGTTTAGTTGTGTATTAACAAATGAACACTGATATCTATTTATTTTTGCATTCATAATTTCAATATACATGTACTATTATGAGTTAAAAGATAATTCACATACATGTAAACAAAAAAAACATAATATATAACTATGATGATATTTAATTGTTGAAGGGTATGACATCTGCAAAATTTAAACAATGTAACATTTCAATTCAAACTAAAAAATTAAATGTGTTTGAAGAATGTTTAATTTAGGGTGCTGGAGACATTGCTCAGTGTTAAAACCACTTGTGCTATTTATGAGGACCTCTGTTTGGTCACCAGTAACACCATACAGGGGAATCACAACTGTCTGTAATTTTGTTATAGGAATACTATAACCTCTTCAGGTCTCTGTGTGCACTGCACACATATTGTGCACATACAGTCAAGCAAGCATGTGTATATATATATATATAATTTTGAAGTAAATAAGAACGTTTATTTCAACCAATATAACCTTAAACTGAAACGCATTAATTATCCTACTAAAATGAAAATATGGCTGTACTGGATAAGTTTATGTCAACTTGACACAGGCTAGAGTCATGTGAAAGAAAGGAGCCCCAATTGAGAAAATGCCTCCATATGATCCTGCTGTAGGCAAGCCTATAAAGCATTTTCTTAATCAGTTATTGATGTGGGAAGGCCTAGCTATTATGCATGGTGCTGTCCCTGGCCTGGTGGTCCTGAGCTCTATGAGAAAGCAAATTGAACAAAGCCATGGAGAGCAAGCCAGTAAGCAGATCCCCTCCATGGCCTATGCATCAGCTCCCGCCTTCAGGTTCCATCCCTGCTTGAGTTCCTGTCCTGACTTCCTTCAGTGATGAACTATAATGTGGCAGTGTAAGCCAAATAAACTCATTCCTCTTCAAATTGCTTTTGCTCACAGTGTTTCATCATAGCAACAGTAACCCTAACTAAAATAGTGTTATTTTTAAAAATTAAAATTAAAATTAAAACATTGAAATGTACAATAATTTCAAAAGTGAGGTCAGTTAGAAAGAAAATGAATCATGAGGTCAATTACTACATATCTTCTTGCTATATCACCATAAGATAATGCTTCTGATGCTATAGGGTTATAGCAACTGTTCTACACAGAATATGTTACACACATTAGCCAAAGTTTGATTCTGTTGTTCAGGAATATCCGGGTGATGACTGATCTTTGAGAACACTTTCATGAAACACTTGTAAACATAATCAATTTCAGAAAACCAAAGTATTAAAAGGCTAACATAAACTGATGTACTCACTCATATTTCCTCAATAAATATTTGCAGAAAATAGAGGCCAGGCAGTGTTATATTTGAGTTATAATTTATAAAAATGTGAGTCCTGACATGCATGAAGTTTGTAGTCTCGGATACCAGACATACTACATACAACAAATAAAGCATAAGGAGCCTATATGACTATGCAGTGGCCCTTCATTTTACCTTTCTGTTGTGGTTACGTTGGGTTCCTGGATTGGGATGATATAGCCTCCTCTAAGATGTAATCCTATCTTATCTGCTGGAAGGTACATATCAATCCTTTGTTTTCTCCATGGCTTTTTTTCACCCTATAGTTAAAGAATAAATATTGTTTTTTATTGTTAATGCATGTTTTAAACTTGCTTCATAATGTTTGTAAGTTATACATTTTATCTATTTAACCATGTATTTATTTATAATCATGGGGAGAAAATAATTTTCATTCAGTTTTCAATGCATATGAAAATAAGTACATTTTCTTCTAAAATATAAAATAGGATAGAGAGAAATATTTCCTTCCTCCAATAATTAACAATTATACCCACATTTCTACTCTTTTTTAAAGTTATCATGCTTCTAATAATTAATGACTCTTCATTGAGACATGTCTATACTTTATAGAGAATGCACGGTATTTGTATTTAGTGTGGCTCTGTCATTCAATAGAACACCCTCTAGTCCCGACCCATTGTTTGGCAGTAGACAGGATTTTACTATTTTAACGTGTGAGTAATAGTATTTTGCATGTGAACCACATTTTCTTTGTACATTCTTCAGCTAATGGACGTAGAGCTTGATTTGATATATTACTCTCAGAATAGTGCAACCTTAAACATGAGTGTATCATTTTGAAACATCCCCGCCACTGTTCTTGTATACATTCCAAAGTAACATAATTTGATAGTAAACCAAATCTGTCAGTTGATTTGGGAGGAACTTCTGTGCTACCTTACAGTAGGGAAAATAAAAGGGAGTTTTGTAAGAGATACCATGACACAATTTGATCAACGAAGTAATAAATGAGTACTATTTTTCTACGCCAGAGTAGTGTAACTGTCATCCAAAAGGATCATTTTACAGTTTTTTCATTTTATAGCAACAACAGTTATTAAAGGGCAAGCTCAAAGCCAGTACACAACAGGTAACGATAAGGGAGTGAAAATTATATTAAACAGATTGGACCAGTGTGGAATGGACAAATGCAATGAAACATTACACTGAATTCATATTTATATGCATTTATAATGTTTCAATCAAAGCATTATGTAAAATGCTTGAAAGTCAAGTGTCAACTTATTTGTTCGTTACACGTTGCATACTTGCATTAGGTTGTCATGTTGCTCCATAAATACATAATTAAAATAATAAAGAAGTAAATAACAGAAAAATGACACACACCAAATAAAGTCTGCTTGACTTTAGAAAGTCTTTTCAAACATTGTTTCAAACAAAAGTCTTGTTCAGCCAAATGAATATGCTAAAAATAGTCACTTTAAAAAAATAATATATCTGAATCTGAAGATGCCTTAGTAACATCCACTTCCAAAAAATTTAAAAAAAAGAATTGTATATATGAATTTGTGAATGTTATTATTTGGGCTTTTCTAGTTGGCTTTGAAAAAACATTTTCAATGATTTAATTTTTTTTATTTAAAAACACATAAACCTATCTCAATTCTTCTGGCAAGAAGGCAGATGTAAGCTAGAAGACAGGAATTAAATAAGTTTCCATTCTTTTCTAAAATACACCTTTAATTCCATTTAAGAACAAAAATATATTTTCTTAATAAAAATATGGCTTTATATTAAAATTCTGGCTCTTGTGTAATGGAGAGAAATTGTACATCAATTTTTACACAGCTCTCCAGTTGAGAAACATTTTTTATAATAATCTCCAAACTCCCAAAAACAGGTGCAGATACACTGTTATGTGGAAAGGTACTTGTGGCCTTGTATACATTTAGGTTACTTACTGTTTCATAATCATACCAGGTAGCATCAGGAATGTATGCACTCACAGATTCTGCACCCTAAGATAAAGAAAATCGGTGTAAATACACAAAATATAGTAAATATACACAAAATATTATGCACATTTTTGAAACTCAAATTCTTAAGAAAGAATCTTCCTAAGAATTATTTTAGATTTTTCCATTTTCAAGAGAAAAAATACTTCTCTTTTCCTTCACTCCAGTAGTTCTGAATTGTTAGCTTTATGTGTAAAATACACATTGTGGTGGGGGATAACTATGTAAGTGACAATTACAATTCATGTATGCACTTGTGCTGTTAAAAGCCACATGATTATTGTCATGTAAATTGTTCATTTCTACATAAACTGCATGGACACTGGAGTTTACAAACAGAAGACACATAATCTCAGTCCACTTTTTTGTTTTACATATTCTTAAGGTCAGCTGTTTTACACAGCTATTTTACTCACATCTTATCAAAATTGCTATGTTTATGTCTCCCTAAGTGTAAGCTAATTAACATCATGACAAACTTTGAGGTAATGCAATAAATATAAACTTTTCAATATAAAACTGACTGTACAAATGCCCTTGCTAAGTTATTTATTATATATTTTGTAATCTAGACATATCAAATAACTTTGTGAGCTTTAAAATCTTTTGGCATTTTAAATTTGAGTGAGAGCTTGTGAGCTTGAAATAGTTCATTGAGAAGTAAGTGTTATCCAGGTTCATCATAACTGTAGACAAATTTTGTTATGCAAAATTGTCTTTAAGCAATAAATATAATACATGTATAAAGCCTACCTGTCTCAAAACAGGAGTGATAAGTAATGCAGGACCCCATAGAAATTGGAGGTCCTCAATCCAGCTGTTTGGGTCTTCATAAAATCTAAGAACAATGATAATATTTAAGATATTATAAAACACACAAGGCAAAATTTCTCATTTTCTTTATCTCTTCAGCTCTTAACAGAATGATTACATTAAATATTTGTTTACTATGTCATTCTTAAGCAAAAATTCTAATGTAGTTCATACAACATACAATAAGGGAAAATAAGGCAAAGAGGAATGAAGGGGAGTAAAAGGGAAAGAGGAATGGGAGGCATGAGTTAGTTCCATACTCAAAACCCCTAAGAAGTCTAGCATAGATATATGGCTACTTTCAATATCTAATAAACAATTTTTGTTTATTATTTTCTTATAAAGCAGGTCCATAAATTTCTAGAATTATTTCATAATGTAATTTCAGTATTTTTCAACGAAAATGAAATGTGCGTTTATAAGGAATGTTAGGTCATTCCCTAAGAAATACCTTGTTTGTTCATGTCATGTAAGCATGTAGACAACGTGCGTTTTCATAATTATACCACGCTGTCTCCATAGGTGATTTTACAGTACATGGTTGTTACATTGTCAGTAGTTTTTAAGCTAAATCTTTCCGGCATCCCTGATGGATTTGTTATGTACCTTCTTTTATAAGTTCTGCTAAATTATCTCATTTGTAGCTTTGTCTTTTCTACCCCTATTTATGTTTATCACAATCATTATATATATATATATATATATATCAGAAAAGTTTCTATACAAGTAGAAAAAAAAGTAATCATAGATCCACTTTGCATCTTGATTTTTTTTCTATTAGTGTTGTATTATATTTCTGAATACACTTTTTACTATGATTTCTCTGTGTTTATGTATGTGTGTATGATGTGTCTAAGTGGTGTGCACATATGTTATGTTTTTTGGTGTGTATGTGGATGTGTCATGTTGTGTATATATGTGGCATGTGGGTGTTTGCACATGTGTGCAATATGTGTGTGTGTGTGGTGCATGTATGTGAAATTATAAGCACACATGCCCTTTTTCACATGTAGGGATCAAACAAATTTGTCTGCCTTTATTTGTTCTTCACCTTATTGCCTGGATTAGGGCATCCTCCTGAACCAGGAGCTGACCAGGTTGGCCTGCGAGGCTGGCAGACCAGCGAGTTCCTGGGACCCACCTCTCTCTGTGCCCCCTAATATTGTACATACAATCAAAGGCAGCTATGTCTAACTTTTTGAATGAGTGCTGGGGATTAGAACTCTATTCCTCCTGTTCGCAGAGTCAGGATTCTAACCCTCTGAGACAGCTTTCTAACCCCTGAAATTGTAATTCTCACTCATAATTCCCAATACTCACTCATGAAGAAATGGTCTTGCAACTGTCTCTCCATACACATGGGCTTTATAGAACAGAGTGTAGAGGAAAGGAAGTAAGGTGTAGCGGATGGTTAAGTAGTGCCTTGATGTCTTTACCAAAAGAGAGTCTTGTCCAAAAAATGCAGGATCCTGCTCCTGTACGATATCAAAAGAAATTAAAATGAGAAAAGAAAATGTAAATAAACATTTAAAATGAAACCATTTTGATTATTGTGTTTAAAGCAAATTGTTTGAATTTGTGCTCCTCTATGAAAAATTAAATACATCCCTAGTATAAACTCTTTATGACTGGATGATTCAGGGTTTGTATCCTCAGTTGTATTTCAATTAAACTGCATTTCAAAGTATATATTTCTCACTTAAATATACACTTTAAATAGGCAAAAAAATGACCAAATTTCAAACTACAATTTTTTGTTTATACATTTTGCTAAGGGGTCACAGAATTTACTGACTTTTCCCTCTAAAATTACAGCGAAGTCATCCTTCCTGTTTAACTAATCCCAACCACATAATAGAGAGTGACGTTGCTGTGCCTGACTCAATTCTGGAGATTCAAGGCTATTCCAGGGGTCCTGTTCACCTTAACATCTTTCCCAATGACCTGGCAGAGCCTGCTAGAACCCAGCTGCTGTTTGGTGCCCCTTGTCCAATCGCCACCCTCTATCAGCTGCATGAAGCCCAGACCTGACCAGTGGATACAAGAGTCTCACCACTCCACTATCTCATGGTCACTCTGTTGTCTTTCACATTCATTTTTCTAATTAATCATTACCATATTCATTCTGTCTTGCCATTTGCATTTTAGAAAACTCAAATATATACAGCATTGCTTGTACAATGCTCTCCCATGGACATGGATTCCCCAAAATCTCCTTTATACCCATTTTGATTTTGTTCTCTGAAGTTTCTTCACAGCCTGAACTGTGCAGTTGACACTTCGCAAATGGAAGTAAGATTTTGTATGAGAGCAACATGTGAACACTGAAACTATCTTGATCAGCATGTTCTTAACTGACTTGAAGATTTAAATGGATGCTATGGTTCTCTTTTTTAAAATGTGTCCATGATAGCCCACAGCATGCACATTTCAGATGAGAATATGTGAATTATCTTACGATTCTGTTCCTACCAGTTCAGAAGTATGCTTTAAAAATTAGTATTGTCTTTGCTGACATGCTTATTGCACTCTTAATAATCATTACAAAATAACTTTGGGCTCAATTATAAGGGTCTTGAACTTTGGACTTCCTTTTATAAAAAAACAAACAGCAAGGATCTTGCATAAAATGTTATATTTTGTTATAAAATAAACCAAAACTTTCATTATCAAAATCCAAGACAAAATATGGTATCAATACATTTTGTTTTGTGATTTTTTCTCATTTGTCCACTTTTAGACATAAAATATATTAACATTGAGAAGTAGATTTCAAGCATTTGTTTATAAAATATGTTGCATACTTGTTAATTTTACCATATTTATACTGATGAAAGAACATTGCTCAAAAATGCAGTTGTGCTGGTTTAAAAACACGAGGAACAAGTGTCACTTACCACATAGCCATCAGCATTGTGGTTTCTAGAAAATGGATAAAAAGCTCCGAGTTGCATCCATCTTCTGCAGAGTTCTTCAGTAGTATCAGCCACAAATCCGCAGATGTCTGCTCCAACCTAAACAACAGTGTTCCTCTTATTCACAGTGTTGACATTCTGCTTTGTCGACTACATTCCAATGTATGCAACAACTAATTGGCATTGCTCATAGTCTACTTGTTTTATGGCCTTCATACACATCCTCTAAACTGATTTACTCTCCATGTTCGATCCTTCTTTATCTCTATCCACATTATTTTTGTTCTCTGCTTCCCATCTCCCTCCTTCCTTCACCTCCACGCCCTAAAATGTTCCTATTGTTAATTTTCGGAACTGTTCTCGAAGACCAGGCTTAATTTTTAGCACTGGTTTACATGAAATGTGTCTCACCAATGTTTAAATTTAATTTACTTGATTTTTGCCTAGGTTGAAATCTTTTGAAGTGTTTGAGTATGCAGAGGTTTTTCTTTTAGTATTGTTTGTCACACGTTTTCCATAGGTTTCTAAACATTTTCTTGTTTTCTATAGATTTACAGTAGGCATTGTAAATTAAGTATTAATCATTTATGGTTACATAAATTGAAACTATCGTTTTCCAGTATGTTGGTCGCTTAAGATATTTTTTGATTGGCAAAATGTTTAATTTCATTTTAATCCAATTACATTCATCTGTAATTGTGTCCAATATGTTCTGTTTGAGACATTATTCCTCTAACATGTCATAAATTATACTCATATTTTCTTCTAAAGTGATTAAACTTTACTTTAATTACATGTCTTTTATCTACTTGGTATTGACGTTTTACATAATACGTGAGAAATAGCTATGTGTTATTTTGTCTTTTCAAATGTATAATTAATCATCTATATGAGTATCTGGTACTTTCCTTATATATCTACAGTAATGTGGAGCATTTAGAAGGTATGTATATGTGTATATATATATATATATATATATATATATATATATATATATGAGCCTGTGCTTTTTTTTCATTGTAAGCCTAATCGAAAACTCACAGATCATATTCAATGTGCTAATTACTGTTTCTTTATCTGACAGAACAAAATCATGTGCAGTGAATTTGGATTTCAATTTGGAGAAAGTTTGTGTTTCTAGTATAGCAGTTATTTGCAAATGTGGTATAACTCTTCAATTTATTTAGTAATCCTTTATGATTTCTGACCCTTATAGATCTTAAGAGAAAGGAGAGAGGAAAAAAAGAGAAGGTAAGTATACATGTGGCATGTTGAGATGAAGAAGGAGGCCCACAAGACTGACTGAACCAAAATCCCAGCCCAGATGGAGAGTGGCCCATAAAGCCCTACACCTAGCTGAGGAGCTATTGATAGTACATGGCTCCTGAGGAAGAGTTAATTTTCTTCAGGATGATATCCCTGAGAGGTTCTCTGTGCTGCTGTAGACTGTCCTACAACAATGTAAATGCTGGCTTTGTTAAACAGACTCATATTTTAAAAATAGAGGGGAAAGTTGGAGGTGATAGAGAAAGAAGTGGAGGGAAGGGAATTGAGAGTGAACTTGGTCAAAACACGTTATAGGCAGATATAAAATTTTCAAATGATTAAAAAACATGGGGATCAGGGAAGATGAGCTGGAACAGAGGGAGAAGAACGAATAAGAGCAAAACAGAGTGACACAAATGAAAAGTTAATAAAAATAATTCAAAATAAATGTTTTATATTGTTGATATCAGTGTTTATTGTTTAAGGAACATTTTCTGTTGAAATTCTATTTTTATTAGCATATGCTTTAACTTAATGTGTTTGTTCAAACTTTCAAATACTCACTTTTGTGTGTTTGATTAGATTCCTCTTTGTGTCATTGAAATAATCTTTCTTTCATTGCTATACATTTCAGGTTAATTGCTTTCCTTTTCCTATATTTAAATCATGCACTAATTAAAATTTGCACTATTTGTATCTTTGATTTTATTTTAGTTAGCGTATATTTGTTTGTTTTATTTTATTCATTTTTATTATTCAAGCCAAAGGTTTTGCTCCATAGTCCAGGTTTTCCTGGTACTTGACACTCAGAAGTCTAGCCTGATCTTGACTATGGCTTCCCTAGTGCGGAGGTTGCGTGCATGCCGGCCATACTTGCCTGCTTGTGTTTTTGGTTTAGTATTTAAGACTATAAATTTTCCTTAGAGCTAAAAACATACAAACTTTCATTAAGAAATATCAAATTATTAACATTCAGTAATAGATTGATCTTTCTTCCTTTTCTGAAATTTATCTTATTTTTTGGTGAATTTGTTTGTATATATTATGATGGTGTATTTCTTTACCTTCCAAATTCAATATTGTGCATGGAAGTTACTTTGTTTCATTGCATTTTGGGTGTTCACTTTATTCATAAATATGAAAGAAAACTGAACAATCATTAGACATGCACTTCAAATATTTTGTGATGACTTTATATGATCTTGAATCTCTGAATTTTATGCGATTTTTTGTTAGATTTACTGTCAGACTCATAATTCATATTTAGAATTTACTATACTTTCTTTACATTAAAATTTTTGAACACTACTCTGCCCTTATCTTTTGTGTAGCATTAAACTGTCTTACCAAAGGCATTCCAAACAGGCCAAACTCCAGCATTCCAGTGATGGACCATTCCATCTGCTCCCATGAGGCAGTGTTGTCTCCGAGCCAATGAGCAGCATGCCTTCCAGAGCCAGCAAATGTTGACCGAGTGAGGATGAAACTTCTCTTATTAGGAAACACTTTTTCTACAGCTCTAAAAACATAAGCAAAATAAAACTTAAGAATTACTCTAAAATAAAATTGAATCCATTAACTTAAAAAATATCACTTTCAAATGTATATTTGATACTTTCTCAGACACAAGACATAATATTTACAAAAATTTGTGAAATTTTAACATCAGTTTTGCATTTAGCTGCCAAAATGTAGCTCATTTGAATACATTCCGATCAAATACAAAAGAAGGATATCTTTGGAAAAGACAATATTCTCTCAAAGGGAAATCATCAGAAACAAACAAAAAAAACTGTAAGTACTTCAAAATATGAAGTCAACCAGACTCGCTTTGTGAATATATGGTATCATCACATGCCTTTTCCATATTATAAGCTGTATTATATTGAACCAGAAGATAATGTTCTTTTTTTTTCCTCCAATAATTTACCTACTTAAAAAATCTAATGTTTTGGTTGTGAACCTAGCCTTTAACGGCTGAGCCATCTCTCCAGACCAATGTTGACCGGCAGTGGTTGTGCAAGCCTTTAATCCCAGCACTCGGGAGGCAGAGCCAGGTGGATCTCTGTGAGTTTGAGGCCAGCCTGTTCTACAGAGGAAGATCCAGGACAGGCACCAAAACTACACAGAGATACCCTGTCTCGAAAAATACAACAACAACAAAAAGTAATGTTTCACATTGCATTCAGGTTTTATTAATTTATTTTTGAACGGTGTTAATTAAAATAGTACTATCATGTTACCCTCCTCCCTTTCCTCCCTCCAGCCTGTGCCAGGAATGTTCCCTCAAAACCATCTGTTGTCCCCCATTTCCAAGCTAATAAGTAGCCTAGTGTTCCTTTATTACTATTTATATGTGTAGATGTGCACAAAGAGAAGTGTCAACACTGTGATGAAAATACACAAAAGTTTTGATTCTTTGCACGATTTGCCACCAGCAAGGCATTAACACTTGGGCATTTACTTAAAGAGAAAGTTGCAAATATATTGAGCCCTAGATCTGATTGCTATCAGTTACTGCTCTGTAGAACCTTTGGAACACTAGTAAGGAACAGAAAGTCAGTAGCGCTGGGTTTCTGCTTCTGTTTTGTGTCATGCTCCTTATTCTATGATGTTCAACTACTTAGAAACTACGTGAATTGAAACTTATTTTTGGAGAGTAAAGAACAGCTATTATAGCATCACTTTTTAAGCCAGTTGAGAACTTCATGGTTGCTAAAAAAATTAATAACTTTATTGTTTTCCATAGAAAGTAAATAGAATAAATTTGTAAAGGATAACCTCTAGGAATTATGCAAATCTCCATGGCATGTGATTCTTGATAACTAAATAATATTGATAACATCCTATATCAGTAAAATAGAAAAATATTTTAATAGCGTGGAATTTTACCATGAACATTTTTTTAATTCTTACTCTTGCAACTTTCAATCTAAATTGCTAATCTTCCAGAAACAGGTGTATAAACAAAACATAACGAGTCATTGAGTTTTCACATAAAATTTCCCTTACTTCTCTGTGGCTATGGCCATGCTGTATCCATACAGGCTGTGGACATCATACTGTTGCCCCCACTTCTGCACAGCATCCATGCAAAGGGTTTTGGAATACAAAATTTTGTCAAGAATACCTTAGAGGAAATAACAAAGCAGATGTGCTCATGAGATATTTTATGACAACATTTGTGTCTTTTATTTCTAATCTGTTCTCTCATACCTAATAAAAAAAATAACAGAAGACTACATTTAGTTGAACAATATCCAATTAGGTGTATGCATTTCATTCCTGTGGAAACTGGAAAAGGATTTTAGCTACAACAAGTGTAAATACTATATGCATTAATTCATTTAAGGTAATTTAATTTAACTAAACAATATTCTATGGTTTTAATAACAAATAAATCCATGGGAAAGAGTTATTGATAAGGGAATTGCAATTTACACACTTATGTAGAATTTCCCCAAATACTAATTTTAGTCATTTATAGTCCACAAGCTTGTTTAAATGTGACATTGGTTAGGAACTGAGGAGATGGCTCAGCGTGTACAGTGCTCAGCACACAATGAGTACCTGAGTTTGAATCTCTAGCACTCACATGCAAGGAACACATGATGGGGAGTTGTCCTCCCTGCACTGTAAGATCGAGACAGGTGGATCTACAGAACTCTCTCTCTCTCCCCACTTTCTCTCACTATTTCTTTCTTCCTCTCTTTTATCTAGTCAGTCAGTGACTTCTAGCTTTAGTGAAGAAATTCGATATCAAAATGAGTTTTGAGGGAGTTTGGCTCAATAATTAATCATGCTTGCTCCAAAAACTTGGATACTGAAATTTAGATCCCAGCACCCAGCTAACAGGCTGGATGTAGAGTGCAGATCTGTAACTCAGTGGTTCAGAACAAGAGTCGTTAGGGTATGCTGGGAAAGTGGGAGTCCTAACTTGAAGGAGAAATTCTACCTCCGTGGAACAGACAAGGAGATAGAAGAGTAAAGCAGGAACCTTCTTCTCGGCTCTGTGCTTCAGCACAACCCTGCGTGTTTATGAACATGTATGCATACACTCGTATGGGCATAATAAATAAACACATAAATAAAATTAACAAAATAAGATGGAGAATGATAGATGAAGAAATGAACATCTTATTTTCCACATGCATTCATGTGGAAACATACAAACATGTACATACACAAACAACACACACAAAAAGGTCAATATAAATACGATAGAGAGCAGTAGATAAGACCCTCAGTATCTCATCTGTAAGCTTGAAAACATTCATGCATACATACAACACATACATATATATGTATTACATCAATAGAACCACACGTTATTCTTTTTGGCAAAGGAAAAGAAAAAAAAATCAGTGATTTTAGGATTTAAAATCATAAAAAGGTTTGTGATTTAGAAATATATTTTAGAATTTATAAGTCAACACAAATTTTGTCCCAACTATGGGTAATTAGGTAAGCAAATAGAACTTACCAGGAGTAAAAGGTGGATAATTCAGTTTATTGACAGCACACCCTTTCAGAGACCCTTGAATAAAGCTGGAAACTTCATTCATGTCCTGAGCGGATGGAAAAATAAATTGTGAATAACAGATTTTCTATGCTATTTAAAAAGACATCCTTGAAATTGTTTAATTCCTAGATGACATACACACACATACACATATATGACATACATGTGTATGTACATGACAGATCTAAAGATGGGGTGCATGTGCTAAGACAGGTACCTTGACTGGAGGGAAAGATTTTAAATCTTGCAAACCCCTCTCACTTTACAGAATTATAAATCTACACAAAGCACATCTGCTCATGTAGTAGACATCATGGAGGGAGTTGTGTCAGTTTTCTCACTGTGATGTACATATCCCCTCTCCCAGCACAATCGTTCTTATACATATTTGATTTTGATGGGCAGTAATCCAGATTTTATCATTCACTCAGCCGGTTGCTGATACCAGTATTCACAGGTCCACAGCTTCTAAACTGTCATAAGTAATGGAGGTTTGGGGATGTTAGGAGCAGCATAAAACCCTGAAAGTTTTTCAAGGAAACTTAAGCTAGCTTAATTCTATTTTAAGAATTTGTTAAGCAAATTTTTTAAAGTGTTGGGGAATTATCTTAAGGTATACGTGATGGGTATTCTTATTGTCAATTGGATTATATCTTCAGTGAATTAAAACTCAGGCAGCGCAATACAGTTGAGAGGGATTTTTCTTAATTAAGTCAAGTGACTTAATTAAGATCTGCCTTAAATCTGGGCCACAGGTTCTGCTGGCAGCCTATATGAAGAACAGAGAAGAAGGAAGTGCTTGCCCTTTTCTGCATACCCTTGCTCTGGCTTCACCTGGTATTGCAGCTTACTTTTATGTGATTCTAATATACACAGAAGACCAGTTGAGTCATCCATCTCTGTGGACTGAACAACTCCCAATTAGATAAATTAATAATTAACTTAATTTACTAGATAAATTAATAACTATTAATTTATTAGATAAATTAATAACTAAATTATGAGTGAGCTCCTTAAGATGATAACAGACCCAGACAGCCAAAGAAAATTCATAAACAATATCTAGTACTGTACAGAGTTGTTCTGCTTTTCTTAAAACCTCTGTTTGTTTTTTTGTGTGTATGTCCATGTTTATGAGAAGTTTATTCTAAGCTTAGGGTTTAGAATCTTGAGGTATTTTTATCCCTCCAGTGGGTTTATCGTCACCGCAAATGCAGGTTTGCCTTGACTATTATCTCATGGGACTGCCTTGTAAATGGCAAATTGTGATTAAGTAAAATTATGAAAACAAGCAAACAAAAATTATCCCAAGAATTTTCCAAACATTATGGTTTTCTTCAGTGATTTCATAAACCATCTAGGAACTAAATTTTAATGTATTTTGAAATAAAATACAGACCACTGCCGATTTCAGGTTCTTCTCTTCCATCACTTACTAGAAGGGAAGTCTCCTAAGGTGGGCACTAGTGGTACACAGTGCAGCAGCTGGCCCCTGTATATTTTCAAATGTGCTTTGGAATTGTGCTGTCCTAGGTCTATCCCCAAATCAACCATCTCAGAAAAAATGATAGGGGATAAAGACATAAATCCTCATATAAAAAATTAAATTTATTTTTCAAAGTCCACTAATAAGGTAGAAAAACATCTAAATTTACAGTTTTTACTTTTGATTCTTTTCTTCCACATGAATTGTGTTTGTGCTTTAGAAAGTGATAGAAAGTATTTAAATTTTATTTAGAATACATTCTCTACATAGATACACAATGCATACCTGTGTATGTATTTATGGATAATTCATTTTATGATCACCAAATAAAACCATTTGTTTACAACCGCTACTTACAATCCAAAGTCCATCATATTCGACTTCATTATGGAAAATACTGCATTCATTTGCCCACCAATCAATGGTTTGAGGATTAGTAAAATCAGGGTACACCGTTAATCCTGGCCAAACCTAGATGAATAGATCATTCACATATACACATGAATAAAAGAGAAATTAAAAATTAGTGGTATTTCAAACACATGTACTTAATATCGGTATTAAAGTTCTAATATTGTACTTCAGTAGGTATGTTTGACTCGTGTGCAGCCTACATTCAAAATTATCTGGACATTATGTTACACTCCCTTAAGGGAAAACAGTTAAGTAAAAATAAAGAAGAAGCATTAAGTATTTAGAAAAGAAAGAAAAAGTTATAGATGTCATATAGAGTCAAAGCAATTGTATCTCTTACTATCCCTGTAGATCAGATTAATAAACCAGAGTAACATAATGTGTCCCAGTTTCATTAATTGAAAGCATGATACTACATTTCCAAAGACATCTACTTCCAAAAACTTCAAGAGAAGAAAATTTCATTATTATAGCAATATACACTAGACCTTTTCTGTGTTCTAAACATTTTTATAATTGTTAACAAAATAGTCAGCAGAAATTTGGGAAATACATTTTGGTCATCATTTTACATATAAGGTAGGTTAATTAAATCCATCTTGCAGGAGAGATAAGTGACACACAGATATGTCTAATAAGATGTTCAAGGCCGTCCTCCTCACAACTGGCTGTCAGGAATTTAAACTCAAGGCATCAAAGACCTGACCCTATGATATCAAAGATAAAGTATACTATGTTGTCTCTTGATTATGTATTCCTTTTCAAACTATATTTCATGATCTATGCCTCAAATACTGGCATTAAAGAATAATAATTTTTTAAAATTAATTAGGACAAGTTTATGTAGTTTTAAAACCATATAAACACAATTGCCTGCTGATCTGCCTAGGATCACAGTGACAAGTGTTAACAAAACCTAATCTGTGAAATATTAGTGGGTAGTAACAACAGGGTCACATATAGTTCTGGTGGAGCCTATAATCATGAAGAGAAATGCTTACCTAGAAAGTTTAAGTTTCCTAACTGCAGTAAGGATAGGTAGGATATTTGTTATTATTATAAATAATGATTTAATAAATACACATTTAAAATTGTTATTTCCTCTTACAGTGTTATTTAGTTTTATTAAACCACAGCAGTGAATTACCAACTCCATATATAGAGTCATTCTTTGCTTTTAACATAACTTATCAGTATGCTTTTAAAAAAGAATATTTATTCTATCCAAACATATACTTCACATGTTGGGCAGCTACATCAGTTAAGTGTTTGTCACATAAGCATGAGATTTCCATTTAGATTCCCCAAATAGTAGCACAGTCTAAAATCCCAGCACTCATAAAGTGAAATGGGAGGAGACAAGAGAATCCTTAGAAGTTCCTGGAACAAGAGAGTGCAGCAAGCAAGGGCCCTGCCACAAGCATATATGCCATGGCACACATAAGCCTGCATTCATATGCATAGATAGATGGATAGATAGATAGATAGATAGATAGATAGATAGATAGATAGATAGATTTACTGACAGGTAGACAGATGCACATGTAAATATACATATATCTAAAAGCTAGGCATCTTTTGAATTCTTTCATAATTGTTTTTGTGATCTTTGAAATTTTAATTCAATTTTCTATATTTCCATTTTCTTCCTTGCAACAGTTTCAATAACTACACAGTATTTTGAGGTTTAAATGTAAATAAAAAAAACTCAGTGCCTAGTATAAAGTTCCTCAGTTTGTATTTGCAAATATTTTGTATTAAATCATCTACATAAACATTGCAGAATTTTTGTAAGAATTTAAACAGTGTGTCAGATTTATTGGCATTGATTCTGATTATTGACTTTAAATGACCTGCTATCTACTCTTCTACAACTGAATTCCTGTAAGCACTAATGGCATATTTATTCTGACTAAACTATTCTTGCAAAACTACAATTTAAATCCAAAGAAGAAAACAACACACACACACACAGACACACACAGACACACACACACACACACACACACACATACACACACACACACACACACACACACACCATTTACACAAACAATGTTTGCAAAATAGGAAACTAGAGCCACATGAATTTAATGGATGGGAGAACTTACCTCTCCAATAAGTGGTGTAGTTCCATCTGGCTCACTCACCCAAACCTTTTGTTCATTACCCCTCTTATATGTTTCATATTCTGCTCCATTAGCACGCTGATTTATAGCTATGGCAGGGTCCTGATAAAGAAATACGATTCTGTAGGCAATGTTAACATGCAAACGTGTAATGATAAAATATATTTTACTACACAATTTATCTTTACCAGGATGATGACATATTTTTGTCCATGGTTATGTAAATCCTGAGCAAATTCAGGAAGTCCATTAAAAGCAACTGCATCATAAGTAAAGTCCTTTTTATCTTCCATGTAGTCAATATCAGTGACTTGTGCATCCTGAAAATTAGCAAAGTGTGTTTCAGTGAGAGTTGAAAGAGCTTTCTTGTAATGTCAATCTTTAATCACAAACATTTGTTTCATATAGAGAGAAACTAACATAACAATGAACTCAATCTAGTCACGAGAGAGCAGGCTAGTGTATTTAATCTCAATATTGGAAGGTAAAGTAGGAGGTCCTCAAAATTCAGGCCAGCCTGAGCTACAGAGTGGGTCATTGTTTCAAGAAAAACAAAAAGAAAGATAAATTAATTTTTAATTTACTCTATTTTCATAAAAATAAGACACAATAGTGCTCATAAAATGGTTTACTTTCATTCATATGGTTCGTTTATTTTGTTTCCTTTTTTAGTGCTGTTAAGAAAATTAGAATCTAATGAATGCTGTACTACTGAACCACTCTCCTGGCCCTAGGTTATCTCATTTTTATGTGTAAAAGCCTTAAACTACTATTAATTGAAATTTTTCATTGGTGAGTTCTATTCATGTCATATATACACATACATATATATAATTTTAAAGACAGAATATTATTTTTCATACTTAAATGTATATAACTAAATGGATATACTTGCTAACTGCATTCCTTATACCCACAATAAGTGTAGCTTTTACTCTTAATCAAAGAAACTTCCTTTAGGAGCCAGTGGAGACTTTTACAGCAATCTACAACTGGTGAAAGGTGTCCCCAACTCAGACTGATATATCTACAGTGCAGTCCCTATAGACTCAGGGAATATTGTAGAAGACTGGACAGGAAGATTGTAAGAGCCAGAAGTCCAGGACATTTGCCATGAGATAGTGTCTTTGTATGTGACAGGAAGTGACACCCTGAAATCTTAATAATAGGTTGCTTAAACTTGAGTTGCACAATGACAATGCCAGTTGGTGTATCAGCATGGATGTAGAAAGCCCACAAAGTCCAACCTTAGATGAAGATTTCTAGCAAATAATGGGTGCTAAGAGAGAGAGAATCAGTCTTCTCCAGGGACAAGGCCTGGAATAGGTTATTGGATCCTAAGAGATCAGCCTTACATACATACAGGCAACATTAAATGTACTCATGAGGATATATTTATATACACATCTTATGTGTATATAACAGTAATTAAATAAGTTATGAATTTGAGAAGGAATGATGGGAACACAGAAGGAACTAAAAGTCTGAGAGGGAGGGTGCAAATGATTAAATACAGCACTCATTTACGAGTTCTTAAAAATTACATTAAAAATTAACAACAAACATTTTTGGTTTTAATACAATTCCTGATAAGTTTTTTCAAAAATATGTGTTTTAAGCAATTAAAAATTAAAAGAGGCCATCAATTTGGAAAAAGCAAGGAGGTAGATATTAGAGGGTTTGGAGGGAGATAAGATGTAATTACATTATAAATTCAAAAAAAGGAAATAAATTCAATCGATATATGGACATCATATATGCATATAGAATATATTTACCATTAAGTCAGTTTTATAATTATAAACGTTCTAGAACATCAATCTAGCACACTTTATGTATTGGTGTACCCTGATACTTGGAATCATTTCCTATTATGTTATAATGTTTATCCTTGGTTCCCCAATCCCTGTTCTCCTTACATATGGGATGCCGGCTTCCCGATTTCTTCTGACAACTTCTTTCACTGCATCTAGTGACTTGTAATTCCAGCGACTCAGTTGAAAGCCAAGACTCCAATATGCTGGCATTGCTGGTCGTCCAATGAGCTTTAGGTAAATGAGCAGTCAGTTAGTTTCAACAAAGAGAAATGTCTTTAGAGTTACTACTATTAATGTGCTTTTATTCTACTGTTCCTCTAGTACTCACTGAACTACATGCTATAAATACAGAATCCCATCTGAATTCTATTCTTTTCCCTTCAAAATCTCCCAGAACTTTGTTATATAATGCTTAGTCAGTTTATGCTCTGTCCCACATCTTTTGTGTATTTTGTGTTAAAGAAACAATCAGGAAGATAACATTTGTGAAGATATATTTGTCTATAATGGAAAATTAATGACAAGAATTAAAGCATAGTAAAAAAAAGATATTATAACACAAAGGAACACTTTTCTTCATATCCTCATTTCCTATTCTGATCAAAATTGTGAATGACATACACTTTCAGTGACTGTTCCTCTTCTCCAAAATTACACACTTTCTTTTGCTTTATTCTATCAAAAATGATCATAACTAAATAAAGTTTTAATATGGAACATTTTAAATAAATATGATATCTGAACTCAGCTATCCTATCATAAAATTAATCTAAATAAAAATATACATTTAAATATATGCAGATTTCATTATATAGGGAAGAAATAAAAATTATCATTCCATGTCTTGAGATTTTGAGAAGAAAAATACATGTAGATAAGAAAGGCTATCTATGCAACAATAAATTATTAAGCAATTTATAAAGCTGTTTATAACTTATAAAATAGGAAATATTTGACAAATTCAGTATGAAACCAACCTCTTGGTATTGTTGGACTACTTCTTCTGGTGTATCTCCAAGAAATACATAAAAGTCTAGTATGCCACCAATAACTCTGTAAGTAATTATTGGAGTTGGCTGGATAAATATCTCTACAAATAAAAATAGGAAAACATAAACATAGTGTGAGAAATGCTCATAATGAAAAAATAATTGTGGCACACATTTAAGAGCCTCTTCTTAACTGTATCAGTGCACATCATGTTCAATTGTTAAGGAGAAGTAAGCTATAAAAAATGAGAACAACTCTGGGGAAAGCAGAAGGTGCCACTTGTAAGGCCTGTGTCAGGATACCCTCTCCAGAGCTGGCGTGGCTCCTCTGGAAATTGATTAGCAGAGCATAGAGGATAAAACTCCTAACAAGAACAAATGTCTTGCTAAAATTGTACCTCAATTAGTTATTGCAATTTAACTTCAATTGAAAGATCATTTTACCACACATTAATTTCTAAAAAGAATCCTAAAAGTGTTTAACTTAACATTGTACAAGTAATTGACTGAATAATTATGAAAAACATTTTTCTTGCTGAACAATTGTAACTTTTCAATAGCATTCAATCAACTCTTAAGATATTCTGTTCAAATCATACAGAAAACAAAAGATTCTACATTACTTGAAGTGAACTTACTCCTTCTTTGGCCATAAAGATCTTTCTGGGTTTGTTTGTTTGTTTGTTTGTTTTTGGTTGTTTGTTTTAGTTTTTGTTTTCCTGAGGGTACTGTGTTAACTTATCTTGACAGTGAGGCTGTGTGAAGCACCTATCTGTGTGAATGCATTTCAGCTTTATTCTGAAGGGAAAGAGATTGCCTGTGAGTCACAACACAATGTATACTTTCCCAAATTGAAGCACTCACAGCTAAAACCTAATGTTAAAACCTTCCAATAAAATTTTTACAAAATTGTTTAGTTTGAAATCAAATATCT